>JAOEHY010030101.1:0-11531 GCA_025447955.1 Psilopsiagon aurifrons | reverse complement strand
AGTGGGCCTTAGCTTTCCTAACCTGGTCCCTAGCTTCCCGGACAACATCCCTGTATTCTTCCCAGGCCGCCTGTCCTCACTTCCACCTTTTATAAGCCTCTGTTTTCCTTCAAAGTTTCCTCAGCAGCTCCTTATCCATCCAAGGAGGTCTCCTGGCCCTCCTGCAGCACTTCCTTCTAGTAGGGATGCATTGCTCCTGAGCATGCAGCAGGTGATCCTTGAATATCAACCAACAGTCTTGGCCCCCCTGCTCTCCACGGCTATATCCCATGGAACCTCACTGAGAAAGTTCTTGAAGAGGCCCAAGTCTGCTCTCTTGCAGTCCAGGGCAGTGAGCTTGCTGCACAGCCTTCTCACTGTCCTGAGGAACTCGAATTTGACCATCTCATGATAGCTTCAACCAAGGCTGCCCTGGAGCGTCACATTCCCAACCATCCCTTCCCTGTTGGTGAGCACGAGGTCAAGCACCGCACCTCTCCTTGTCGGCTCCTCTATTACTTGCAGAAGGAAGCTGTCTTCCACACAATCGAGGACCCTCCTGAATAAGAAGCAGCTTCAGTCTGTGCAGCATGAGTAGATGAGAAAGCAAACTGAATCCCCTACAGATCAAATGCTACCATTTCATCACTGCTGCGGAATTGATCCTTAGGGATCTACCTGAGTGCAAATGGGGTGTGTGTGTGTGTCTGTCATTACGGAGAGGAAACGGGGCTGCTATTAATATTCTTCTGCTCTTTCAAATAAATCTCTTTCCACTTGCAAGGAAAAAGGTTTTTACCTCTAGTGGTTTGTTCTTATTACAGAAAGCATATTGAAGAATTAGAAAAGGTGCAGGAGAGAGTAACTCGTAGGAGAAAAGGTCTTGACGGTTTAGAGACACATGGAGAGGTTAAGAAAATTAGGCTTGAAATCATTAGAAATAGGAGATTAAGAGAGGATATGATTGAAATGTGAAATTCTGAATGGGGAAAGTGGATGGAGCTGAAGCTGTGTGGGAACAAGCTAGAAACAGAGTATGAACTGAAACTGAAACATATGGGAGAAGACAAAAAATCTAGTGCATCAAGGGGATTGTTAAAAGGAAGTGCAAACAATAATTTTAGGCAAAAGAAGAACAAACTAGAAAACCTGGGAAAGTTGGGAGACCAAGGGGAATATTGGTCAGCATAAACTGACACAGGAATACCACCACCTGGATTAAAACAGGCCTGAGACAGACATAATAGTGACTTCATTCTTCTAGATACTGGGCCTGTCCTTATGGTCTTGAAAGGTCTATGGCAGTTGTGTTCCAAACTCCCCTTGGCCTGTCCCATGTGAATACATAAATGTGCTCATGTCTTGCTGTGAGGCCAGTTCCCTGTCCTTGTCTGCTGTGTGTTCTACTGTTGGTTATGGGTAAACCCAGCAGTTGTGCTCGCAGTGGTTTTGGGCTTGTTCCATCTGTGCTCAGCAAACCTTTCTCATTAATCAGAGCCAAATGGCTGCTTTTCACAGATGCTGCCCAACTCTCCGTGAGAAACTGCCAGAAACTAAATGAACCTTTTTCTCACCTGTGCACAAGTCATTTCAGAGCCCCCCAGGTGATCTTGCAGCAGCTCATGAGATTTAAGTGGCAGCCAGACCAAAACCCAAGCGCTCGGATTTTTGCCTAGCACATCGAATTTTGCCCCAGTTGTAGTGGAGTTCAAAGATGTGCATTGCCAGGGGCTGGCGCTAGAGGAAGGTATGGACACAGCTGCTGAGCATGTACTGCCTGCAGATGCAGGAAGGAATATGCAAAGCCTAGAAGGATGCTCGGGACTATCATTTGCAGAAATGCATCAGAGGGAGCCTACAAAGAATTGGGTTTGTCAGATTTCCCAGCCTCTCTACTATTTGGAGCAAGGGTTGGAGACTAAAGTCCCATGGGGCCGACAGTATTTACACAGCTGACAACTTTCATTTTGAAGCTACAAACAGACAGTTAACTCTACAAGCAAAACGTCCTAGTGAGGTGAAAGGGCTGCTGTAGACACATTGGTTGGCAGTCCTCCCTGCCGAAGTCACAGTGTCATGATGTGTGCAATGATTTTGAAAACGACCATGAAATAAGGAGGAGCTCACTGCAGGCAGTGCTACAATTGATGCTGGGGAAGTGGCCAGAGTGTGGCCTGATCTTTAAAAAGCCATCTCTTTTTGCCTATCCCCTTCATAATCCCTGTAGGGTCCTGATGCAACTCCACCAGCTGCTGCAGAAAGGAAGCACTGGAAATGCCTTCCTTAAGTGCAGTTTGTTTTGCGGAACTGCCATAAAGCCAACTTGATCATGTAAGTTCACTGTAAGGGAATCCTAAGTTGCCATCCAACTACGTGCAGCTCTTTACGCTTGCCCATGCCAATTCCTTCAAGCACTAGTTGCTCCTGGATTCAAGTGTGGCCCCTTAAATTTACACTTGCCGTTATCCTCAAGTGGTCCCTGGTACAAATCACAGCATCCAACCCAGTGCCTGAACACTTTAGGTCAGGTATGTGTTCAACTGTAGCTAAAAGATACCTTTGTATTGTCCTATTGCCCGTGCTGGTTTCCATCCTGATCAAAAGCTCTGCAGGGGTCCTCCGTAAAGCAGATGTGAAAAACAGTCCTTTATATGCCCCTTTGGATTGTATTTGCTCTCATATTTTATGCTTGTCCCAAGATAGAGATTACTGTCCTGTTAGCTTATTCTTGATGCCAGCCTTATCAAGTTATTAAAAGTAATGCTGGATTCCTACTGGCTCTCAGCTGAATAAGAAAGAGTAGGGTTTGGAAAAGGTTGAGAATCATGGAGCTATCCTGTATTCCCACAGCATCCTTCCTTGGCTTGTACGGGCTTCCTGCAGTGTTGAATTGTCATTCTTCAGAGTGAGACTCCATGCTCTCTGTGGGAGGGAGGCGTTCAGACACATAATGGTCCACGTGTGCAAGCCTGGGGGAAAGGTTGCATCTTCTTCCTAGCATCTGCCTGGTGCACGAGCTGGATAAATAAATATAGCCTGAAGCCTCTCATCGTAAAATACGCTTGTTGCTCCAGCTCTTCTGCTGAGTTACAACTTTGGAAGTCAGCATAGCCTCTGCATCTTCTGTATGAAATCCGTGCAGCTGAGGTTCGCGGCAGAGCTGTATTTTACATAGGTGAAGCTCCTGCTGTTGTAAATTGTGCCACATTAACTGCTGAGCTCTTTGCTTCGAGGGTCTGTTTAACATTTGGCAGCACTGAAAGAAATAGCAACTGAAGGTGAGAGTGGGAGCTGTTTTTCAGGTCAGCTAGAGCTGTCCTGTGTTTTCCACTGCCTCAGTTCCTAACACCAGTATAGTTACAACTACAAATGTGAGTCTATCCGAAAGAGATGATGTGATCAACACCTTTAACTAGTGGAAGTGCCTTTTATTGAGCACAAATCAGTCTGTAATTTTATACGATCCTGTACTGCTTTTATTCTGTTAATTTCATGCGTTTTATTGTCCAGCATCTTTACAGCTAATGAGATTTTCAATAAAATTGATGAGCTTTTCTGCATGCTGCCATTAGTATCAATGCAAATCAAAGTGATTCTGGTTAAGCCTAAAATTCCTGGTGGTACTGACTCTGCTTGTGTTGTCTGTCTAGATCTGGGAATGCGTTCTGAGTTTACCAGTGTAGGAAAAAAGGGGGCTGTAACAGATTCTCAGCATCATTTGGCTGTCTGTGTAATCTTGGTCACATCACTTAACCTGGTCGTGCTTCATCTGTCATTATAGTGCATTTGTTTTGCTTTTGGAGGCAGAGTTAGCGGGTAGCACGGCTGGATTCCATTTCTTGCATTATATAGGTGCTCTTTCCTATCAATATCAATAATAAACACTGCTTGGATGCTAGGAGCGACTTATTTTCTTCTGCATGGCCATATGTATATCCAGATCTGGGTGCAGAGTGAGGAGGGAAGTGCTGCACTTTATCCCTCATTAGAACCAGTGTGTTGTTTCTTGGCACTGAAGTTCTCCAGCCCTGTCCCTGTTCATTGAGTTTCCGGAGTTAAACAGTATCTGTTAATTACTTTGCGCATATGCTGGGGTTTTACTGCAAGAGTGGGACACTGCTTAGCTCAGCACAGCCATGTGCCATTGATGAGGAGAGCTCTTTTCCTCTGGCAGTGTGTCAGAAGCACACTTTTCCAGTTGACCTGTGTGGTCACAGTGTCCTGATTGACATCGCTGGGTCTTGCAGGACCACAGCCTGCTAGAGCCTGTCTCGTCAGTGCAGCAAGAAGCCACTGAAGTTCTTTCCAGAAATGGAAACACAACACACAACTGCGTTTCTACCACACCAGAAAGGATCATCCCATGCTAGCAAAAGCTTTCACAGGCCAGCAGGCAGGAAAACTCTTCCCGTCTCTTCAGGCAGAAAGCCGTGAGTCCTGAGCTGGTGCTAGTTAGCAAAATTCTGATTAAGTCATTGGAGCAGTGCCAGCTCACACCAGATGAGGAGCTGGTCCCTGTGGGGTTGGTTCATATGGCACCATACAGCGTGGGCTGAGAGCGTCCTGGGGATGTGATAGGTGTGGGCTGAAAGCAAGGGCCAGAGTAGCAGCTATGCAGTCCCGGTGCCAATTAACCTGGGTTTCTCTTCTGGTACTTCATTTGTTCACTCTATAGATCTCTGTCTTTACTTAAAAAATGAACCTTTCTATGTGCACACAATATGCGTGTGCCTCCCTTTCCAGTGTGTAACTCTAGAGGTTGCTAAAACCTGCCAGAGCCAGCAGCGTGAGGTTGAGCTGTTGGCTGCACACAGACATAGTGGTTGCCTCGGGGGGATCCCACTGAGGAGGAGTACTGGCACTGTACTTCAGTCCTAAGGAGCTGGTTAGGTTTATTCCCCTTTCAGCTTACCAAATGTTGCATTTATAGGAAAATCAATCAAATGGAGCCAAAATGAACTTGTTAATTTAAAAAAAAAAAAAAAAGGAGCTCTCTTCAGCTCTGGTAATAAATACATGGTCTTAATATAGTATCTTAACATTTCAAATTATCCATCACTTTAGTCTTCCAGTTACCCCATACCCACATGGTATATGTTATTCCACTTTAGTGTCTGAAAATGTTGCTAGATTTAATGTGTGAATCATCCTCTGTGGAAAGACATGAGATTAGTGTTTTAGGGTTTCTTGCATGACACTTTTAGCTCTTTCTCTCTTTTCCGTTCTTGATCATTACTGATACTTACATTCAAGCTTAGATGGAAAAGTTCATGGAGCAGTATTTTTGTCCTTGCAAGTTTGTTACAGAGGTGTATAGTTCAGCAGTATTATTTAAATGAAAGTAAACATTATAATAGTCTTAAAGCACAAAAGGCTGACCTCTTTCTCTTCCTCCTCATCTAGCTAAGCCAACACAGTTATACACCTGATAGTCATTCGGGGAAAACACTCAGCACATTATAGGTTTGAGCTTATTAAATAAATAGAAACTAATGTATAGTTCTCTGTTGTCCTAACACCCTGGAGAAATGTGTCTTCAAAGCAGATGTACCTCAGTGGGCAAAGCATGGGGGGGAAATCATTTTTCTGCTGCTGACAGAAAATCTTCCTCATCACATACTGTTCAATGGCCAAGTACTACTCTTAGTAGATACTTACCTACCAGGACCACTGATTCTTAGAGCAAGCTAGGCTGAGTTAAGAGGTAATATTCTTCAAGCTAGGGACTAAAGAGCCTCTTATGCAGCTGCAGTGTCAATGAACACATTTGCCTTTCCCAAGTAAACTGTGTATGTTCCCTCTTTCTGGGGTCAGATACACAAGCAATGAGATTGCCCCAGCTTGAAAAGCCAGTCAGTGAAGCATCATGAACTCTGGTCCTCGTGATCTCAGTCTCGTGCTGAGGGTAGAGCAGCATAAGAATCCCTTTTCTTGTCATTTAAACAGAAGCCTCTGGGGTGAAGTGCAGAAGTTGTTCTAAGGCTCTGTAGTGCAGTGCTGCGTGGTACTTGGCTGCAAAATAATCTCAGTACATTGAAAAGATGGGCTGTCGGAAGAGAACAAAAGCCTGATCTTGTGGAGTGACGGACGAACTGTGAGAGTCTGTCAGCACATCTCTAGAGATTGCTCTGGTTTTCCTTCTCAAGAAATTGAGCATTTCATCTTCATTTGCAACCTCTTGCAATTTCTAACAGAGACAAGAGGTGTCAGTCACTGTTGTATTGTCATGCTGGAAGAATGTTGGTGGCTTTTAGCCTACTGCGGACTGAAATCATGTTTTGGGTTATTTCCCCCCCACTTTTCACGATGGATCCCAATCAATTATTCGACCCACTGAGCACTGTGAAGGTCCAGCAGATGTGTAAATGCTCCTGAGTGTTCACAAAGAGTTTAAGAGAACCTGTTGAAGTGAGGAGGGGGAATAAGAAGAGTACACAACTGCTGTAGACATTTTAGAGTGCTTGCTGCCATCACAGCTCTGGAAAAAATAGATTCAGAGTCTGTAAGCACTATTTATCTTGGGCTGTGGGACTATCAGGTTAGGGTTGCAAGGCTAGAAGGCATGACTGGCTAGAGAGATGCAATGGAAAGTGCTCTGGGAATGGATTCAGCAACTGAAGAGCCCTTGGATGCAATGAAGCTAAAGGTGTGGAGAGACAAGTCAGTGACCCTTTAAGGAATTGCCTTTCCAAATCAGATGTGAAATCATCAGAATGACAGTTCCCATCTCATAGTCATCTGGTGCTTGAGAATTATAGAAAGCTTTAGAAACAGATTCCTTTTTTGGTTGGTTCTGGCAGGAGGAGAGCTGACTGAAACTTGCGATGTCTGTAACGTTCAGCGAGAGGTCTGCGTGCATCATGTCAGACGAAATCAAAGGCCTGAGTTTTAGGTAAGCACTTCAGTGGAGCAGTGTTGCATTGCTATGATATCATCTCACTTCTTGTGTTAATGAATAGTTCTTTTTGAGCCAACACATGCTGGCTAGCAAAAATATATAGCTGAGCTTCTGAGCCTTAAAGCTGCATCTGCTCTCAGTGGTGTGTTGCTGAGGGACAGGAACATCTTAGCAGTTCTGAAGATGGTAGGAAATTAAGCTTGCAGAAGTAAATGTGAAGCATCACAAGGAGCACGCATGGCTACCACTTCTGCAGCAAAGGACGTCCCTCAGTCCCATGTCTTGGAAATCAGCCATACTAGGTTTTCCTGCACTGATTTGACAATGCAATTGACCTTGTGGTTCATCCTAGACTTACAAACTGCTTTTGGGGGTTAATTTGGTTGGTTGGTTGGGGATTTTTTCTCCTTTTTTCCCTTTTTCTCCCCTGGCAATTGCATGAAAAAGTTTTCCTCAACCCTCTGGTTTTATTTGAAAAATCAATTGGAGTTTTGCTAAGAGGAGATGTGTTTCTTTTGTGTGCGGCTGTCTGTGATGAGTGTGGTGGGAGTGCTTGTCTCCCCAGCTGCCTTCATTGTGGCCAGCTGCAGAACAATTGGTGAGACACCATCTGGCTTTCCCTGATTTTCACCAGCTGCAGGTATAATTATCAGGATGATTGCAAAGTCCCTCTTCCTTCCATACAAAAAATGCAGTGATGCATGGATGTGTAATGGGAGGTTGAAAACATGCTTTGGTTTTCAGAGGGATAGGCGACCTGCATTAAATTATTTTTGTGCAAGTTTAAAAGCATCTGGGTTGACATGCATTTGGTGAAGGATCTGCTGATGTTCACATGTTGAAGCTTATCTGTGCTTGGCATTTCTCAGTGCAGCTGTAGAGGTAGGAAAAGGACAATGAGGTGTCCTAGTTTTACCTCCTAGTACTCACTGGGGCACAAAGAGCTTCCTTTCTACAAGGTTTTGCCTGTTTAGATGCATGTAGGTTTTAGTCTCTTAAAACTGGGAAAGTTTTCTTAAGCATACAGCCAGTGAGGACTTAATTGTGTTTAAGGCTGAGAGAGTTGAGGTTGTTCAGCTTGGAAAAGAGAAGACTCCCGGAAGACCTTATTGCAGCCTTAAAAGGGGTCTAGAAGAAAGATGGGGAGAGACCTTGTAGCAGGGCCTGTTGCAATAGGATGAAGGGTTATGGCTTTAAACTAAAGAGAGGAGATTAAGGCTGGACGTAAGGAAGAAATGTTTTACAGCGAGGGTGGTAAAACACTGACATGGGTTGCCAGAGAAGTGGTAGATGTGCCAACCCCGGAGACATCCAAGGCCAGGCTGGATGTGGTTCTGGGCAAACTGAAGGTGTCTCTACTCATTGCGAGTTGGACTAGATGGCCTTTAAAGGTCCCTTCCAACCCAACCTATTCTACATTACCCTGTGTAGATTCCAGCAAGGTAAGGGTTAACTTTTGTTTGTCTTGACTCATCAAAAGTGTCAGGATTAAGCCCTGTGCTAGTCTGCAGCCCTGCACTGTCACTTGCCACATTCATTACCTGTGGTATTTAAGACCTGCTCAGCAGGTCGTTCAGAGAATCAGAACAGGCAGAGCAGGAGGGTGTCTCTCTGGATTTTGCGTTGGAGCTTACCTGGATTTCATCTTATTAAATGTGTATGCTTTTCCAAGCTAGTGACTGATGGCATGATCTCCTTCTGTTCCATAGAATCAGGTAGGATACTATAGCTTGAAGTCCTGCTGGATGGGGTCTTAAGGGTTGTCTTGGACTGGTGAAATGCTGTGTGACTGAGCTGTGCTAAAATTGCTTAAAGCCATGTCAGCTGTAAGCCTCTGTAGTGTAGGTTGGTGTAATGTTCTAGTTGCTTGCGTTTGAATTATTTAAGCAGTGCAAAGTACAAATAGCTAACAAAGCACCTTAATAATAGATTGTAGGGCTAAGGATTATGACAACCCTGCATAGAGATGTAGAGGAGCTATGGTACGTAAGGAGGATTATTTAAAGGCAGGTCGTGTTTATGGTCTGTTGCGTATTTCACAGTTTATTTTTAGTTAAAGTGGCCAGTACTCACATTCATTCACATCTACCAAAAATCACTGCTTTGGTAAAACTGAATTCCCTCCCATGTGGCTAAATTAATATTGCCTGGAGAGCAATTTGAGAATGCTCCAGGAGGGGTACTTTGTCCACTTTGACTTAATTGTTTAAGTAGAGGTTCTGGGAGATACAGGAGGCCATGCACTATGGCATAATAATCTTTTGTTTTACCATCACAGCAGAGTAGAGTTTCACATGTTTAAGGGGGAAAAAATGGTGTCTGGAAAGCCAAATGTCCATTTAGAATATATGAGAGGGAAAGGATTTCGTATGAAGTACTAGCAGTGATAATCATACCTACCTGGTGCCCGGGCAGCAGAGAATCTGCACTCTGCTGGGAGTGTTTTAGACTCCTCTAAAACCCTGGCTGTGCTTGGTCCTGGCCTCTTCCAAGGCCAAGTCAAACATGTTTGTCCTTGAAATACTATCAACATAGTGAAAGAAATGTGCATGTCCATGAAGAAGTGACAGTTGAGCTAAATTGGAGAATACAGCTGTGATTTAACATGAGTTTGTGGGAGGGCTGAGTTCAGTTCTAGCACTGGAGGAACAGCAGAGACCTCCATCTTTTCATGATGGGATGACTCCTTTGTTAAGCGCAAGCTGCTCGTAGGCTAGAGATGGAAAGATCTATAGCCAGCAACAGTTAACATATTGATTATTGTCATGTGAAAAAAACACTGTGTTTTAAGAGTAAAATACAAGGCCAGGGGGAAGGTACGTGCTTTGGTGAGAGCAATGTTAGTTAAAAAATACAAAAAGCTGTTTAATAGGAAGTGATCAATTCTACTCCTCTCAGAGTATAAATCTTGCTACTAGTTCAGAGCAAAATAAACTATCAAAAACAACAAACCCAACCACAAAAAAACCCTCCTCCATTGCACCTAACAGAAATAACTGCATAAAACCTCTTCAGTAGAATCTTTCTGATTAATTAGACCGCAGTGTTAATTAGTGCCAGCAGTCCTGAGACAAATCTGGTAATTAGTGAGTTGCAGATCCAGTGGAGAAGCCCAGAACACCTGCGTTAGAGTGGCCCCTGGATCCAAATGAAAGATTTGCTGTATTGCAGCCGCACTGTTCATGTTTCTAGTTCAGTGGCTTGTTCTGCGGCCCTTTGTGTGCAAGTTTGAGTTGTGAGCAATTTATCTCAACTCATAAAAAGTGTGGTCTTCTGTTAGTGCCAGGTCAGGTATCACCTAACACATGTGAAGGTAGTGACTATGGATCTGGAGCATCTGTTTCCAATTGTTTGGACTGGAGTAATTAAGGGTTGATGAGGCTTGTGTAAATGGATTAACTGCACTTCAGGCTCTCAAGACAAGTGTGTGTAAACTTCACACCGCAAACTGATCCACAAAAGGTTTAACTGAAAAGATGGGCAAGTGAATTCTTCTCTTTAAAGACATGCCTGATCACATAAAGGTTCTCCTGGTTATCTCCAATGTGAAGGGGGTGTTGGTTGCTCAGGGCAGCTCCCGTTCAGTTGTGATGAGAACAGAGCAACCACAAAACTGTAGAAGATGGGTTCTCTCCTTCCTGAGAATCTTGACTCCTAGGAACTCCTTGTGGGGTTTTACCTGCTCATAGCAGTACTGATAAATGAAGACTTGTTCCTTCATTAAATCCCTTTGTGTTTTGGTCACTTTTTTTGTTTCCCTTCTGAGAAGGGATTTAGCTTTTGCTCTGTCAAGTTGTGGAGACAGACATTACAGATTTTAGGTTTATAGAAGGTTTGGTGTGAAGCAGTAGCTGAGGTATCTGGCATTAGGGAAAGATGTTTGAACACAGCTCTGAGCACTGATTAGCTGCCCTAGCAGCAGAGAAATACTGTCTCCATTCCTACCAAAGGCTTTGGGTTAAGCACAGAAAGTTTTGTATCCTGACCAGGTGCACTGTCTGCTTGGGGATAATTGTCTCTTTTTTTGGAAACCAAGCACGTTCAGGATTAAGCTTTCACTTGGCCTTAGTTAGAGATGTCATTGGTTGAATAACAAATAAGGTACTGGAAAAGGCCAGGTGCCCTCTGGGGCAAGGCTCATCCACATTAAATGCTATGGGTCCCTTTGGGTAGTGATTTCTCCTGCAGTATGAAGCAATGGCAGCTTAAGGGCAGGATATAAGGAAGGTGAGGTTCAGAGCAATTTACTCCATCTGAGTTTGACACTTGGTATTGACACAGCCCTGATCTGCTTAAGGTCAAGCGGCAGAATGTGTATGTCAGCATGGGCTGGTACTGAAAACCAGAGTTTTAAAAGTGCTGGAGAAAGAGAGATTGTTACTGAGGAAATGAGTTTATTTAATAGTCCGTTTCTCTACCATCCTGTTCCTTATCAACTTGAATATGGCCATTCTTAACTTGATACAAATAGAGAGGCAAAATGCATCCCTTGCCCATGAGCCAAGCGGACTCAGCAGAATCTTGAAAGAAAAATAAAGCACCAACCAAGCAAATAAAAGTGAGATTTGTGTCTTTCCTCTGAGCATAGTTGATGGGTTTTAAAAAGTCTTGTGACCAGAAACCTTAAAATCTTCCAGTGCAGGTTGATCGGCAC
>JAOEHY010030100.1:0-71339 GCA_025447955.1 Psilopsiagon aurifrons | reverse complement strand
CATCCCTCCAGGAGCAGAGGGAAGAAAAAGGGGGAAGTGAGTGAACAAACTGCGTGGCTGATTTACGGCTTAAACCACGACAACTGTGTATTCTGTAGGCTGGAAGAAATTCTTTACTGCACCTAACTTTGACATACAGATGTGATTTGTGCCATGCCAAGTGTTTCTTTTCTCACATGAGTTCAATGATGCCTGGACAAAGACCATGGGGCAAAACATGGCTGGCTGTTAGCTGCTGCTTCTGAGAGCAGGTAATGCAAATACCACTGATCTTAAATGGTCTCTGGGACATTATATTTTTCTCAGAGGAAGAAAGTTCACATCAGATTTCTTAGATGGAAAAAGGCTTGAGGATACTTATGGGTACTACATAATAACAATATGTCAGTTTTAAATTGAACACTGTGCTTCAGAAGTGGCTGCAGTAAGAGGAATCAGCATGGTCTCCATGGGTTTATGTAACAAAAATAACACCAATTACAGTGCAGTTTTTCCACTGGGATTTAGCCCATCGTTTTGTCTAATTATGGTATGAATCCCACACTGGAGAAAACTCTGCTTCTGTAAAGATCTAATTCCCTACAGAAATGCTAAAAATCATAAAGAACTCTAATTAGAATACATTTCTCAATAGATAAAGAGAATCAGAGAGAGAGCCTGTGCCAGCCACTTACCACAGCAAAAAACACAGGAAAAGATGAAGGGCTACCATGGGAGACAAAGAGGGAATGGGAAGTAGTTTGTATAAACTTCTCTCATCCTTCATATTGGCTTGTACTAAATAGCTTGATGGTTCTATGCCTTAAAGTGTTACTGGCAATGCAGAGTTGATAGATTTCTTGACATATACTCAAGGAATAATGTTGGACTAGAGAGACTTTGGGAGCAAAGGGCGGAAAATAAGTTCTATGATACTCCTAAATTCCGAGACACTCCAAACTAGTGCGGCTCCCCAGACTTCTCAGGCATGCCATTAGCTTTGTGTATTGTAGGTCCTGCCACCAAGCTTGTTATATCATAAACTGGGTTGCCTGTGTTATAAAAGGGAAAACCCTCTGATTTCTTCACTCCCAGTCCATTCTTCAGACCAAGTTCCAACATCAATTTCATTGGATTTCTGCAAAACTGAAGTAGTTCATTAAGCTGCAGAGCTCTATTGGGGGTTGTTCAAAAGACTGCAGAATGGCAAAAAAAAAAAAAAAAGAGAGAAGACCTGCAAGGCTTCATCAGCACAGCAGAGGATGGTTGTAGATGAGCATGACAAAGAATAGGCTATGGTCACTCCAGGATGAGATAACCACACGTACACATTGAAATGGACTAAAACATGCCTTCCTCAGCTGTCTGGTGAAGTTGAGTTCAAACTCCTGTTTTCATTCAATGGAATGGTCTCATATCCTTCATAACACTGAATGAAAGATATTTCAGACTCACAAGAAAGCAGAAACAGCTTGCCAAAGAGGAAGAAGTGCAGGTTGCATTTATTTACAGAGAGGTCTACTAAGAAAAATAAAAACAAATGATGATTACTGCTGCAAGATGATGCCTTGGGAGGTGGAAATAGCTGCATCTAATCACCTGAGGGACAGACAGCAGCTCTCACTGCTTCCTGGCCATGGAGAGGTTTGTTTGCAGTGTTTGTCTTTCCTTATAAGAAACAATTGAGAGAATTTATACACCCACAAAGACAAAATCTCCAGAAACAAGACAAAACCTTACAGGCGTCCTGCATTAACAACACTGAACTCAAACCATGTGATAACAGCCAGGAAAGGTGGTTGACTTCTCATTTTTACCTTTAAATTACATCAAAGGGAATGTGACTGTAAGAATGTAAAGATTTTATTTAGATAATTTCTTCCTATGTGTTTCCTGTGTTCCTGTGTAAGTGGCTCACACAGTGATATGCAGAGGTAAATGGAAGGAGAAGCACACAGAACATGCACAGAAATTAAGTGGGTATAGCCCAACTGCATTTGCTGTATCTGAACTCAATGTAAGGAACTGCTTGTTGTCCCATAGTCTGTCAGCATTCCAGAGTCTTTGGCTGGCAGTGCATCCCTGTGGCTGAGCATTTGACTTGCAGGTGCCTATTGCAGATAGGGAATGGAAGGGGTGATGAATTTACTAAATAGTCATATTTGCTTCCAATGTCTAAGACAGGAGTAAAGCTGGGAACAAACTGTCTTGTTTCAAGTAATACTTTACACAGATGCTCCCTAAGGCCAACAATTAATTTGAAATGAGTGGCACTGCTTGAGCCTATTTCTGCACATGAGCTGGTCCCTCATCCACACGTGGGAATGGCACAGAGCAGTGACCACTGATAGTAGCATGTCTCTGTTTTTGTAAGCTCCCCCAATTTTCTGTAGCAGATGGACAAGTGGGAAGGAAACAGACTGCTGGAGGAGAAGGGTATGGAACCTGCAGTTCTCTAAGATCCAGCAAATCCATGCAAAAGTTCCAGTAGCCACTCCATAAAGAATGGCTAAGTCCACTAAGTAGCACTCAGCAAACACAGATCAATGCATCCAGCAGTCTCTTTTCTCAGTGATGACAGGTCTTGGACGTTACAAATGAGAATGAAAAAGGGGAAAAGACATTCTTTTATTTCTCGACGGGAAAGGCTTAAAATTTGTTGGCATTGTACAATCAGATGAGGCACTCTGAGATGAGTGCCTCCGGGACTGTAGATACATCAAGTGGGACAGGCACTTTGTGTGAAATGAAGCTTTAGAAAGGAAAACCTGTGTTGATAGGGCTGCCTTCCTTAGCAGTATTTCATAGAAATACAGTCTGCTCAAAGATACCGTGTGATAAAATGTAATCATATACAAAGTGGTTGCTTTTTTATTTACAGTATATTTATTGAATAAGTTTTAAAGGGCTGTGAGATTCTTCTGAATTAACATTCTTTAGTATGAAGGAGAGAAACACAGTCTTGACATCTGCCTCTGGGGGCTTTTCAGCTGAGGTCAGAGCAAACAGAATTTGGGTCCCAACTTACATTCTGATACTATAATTTCCCATTAGTAGGGCTGATGTTTATGTCAATATTTGAATCTGTCCTGCAGCTTCTTGGAAATAAGGTTTTCCTACTGATAGTTGTGCTGGCTCATGTGGTTTAGTTGCTGATTTAGTATGTTAGAACATTTATGGTCTAAATTGCAGCTTTTGTATGGCACATCAGAAAAATTGAGCAGTTGTACAGGACAACAGAGATGTTGAGCCTGGGTTAGTCTGCTTCCTGATGGCTGAATGAGTAACAGATACCAAGCCAACTTGATCTGCATAGATTTTTGTTACATTTAAATGTCATTAACTAGAGTTAGTTAGCAGCTGTCTGTCTCAGTTGGATTAATATCCAAATTATCACACAGAATTTGTGCTCTTGCGCAGCAATGAGAGCAGCACTCCCTGAGGAGCCAATCTTTAGATGGGGTGTGAAGCCACCATCCTGCCTAGTGATACTTGTGTATTATCCCTGTGGCAGAAAGCTCAAGGGCAGCCTGCCTGCTGCCTGCTTTCCCAGGTAAACACAGGCAAGCATGGCATGCGGGTGTTGCTGAGAGCGTCTTGTTTGCTGTATTCCCTTAGAATCACAGAATCATCTAGGTTGGAAAAGACCTTTAGGATCATCAAGTCCAACTGTTCCCCAGCACTGGGAAAGCCACCACTAAACCACGTCACTGAGGGCCTCATCCACACGGCTTGTGAGTACTTCCAGGGGTGGTGACTCCACCACTGCTCCATGTTCTAATGCCTGATTGCCCTCTTGGTGAAGAACTTTGTTCCTAAACCTCCCTTGGCTCAGCTTGAGGCTGTTTCCACTTGTTCTATGACTTGGGAGCAGAGACTGACCCCCACCTTGCTCCATCCTCCTTTCAGGTAGCTGCAGAGAGTGATAAATTCTCCCCTGAGCCTGTTTTTCTCCATACTAAACCCCTCCCGCCAGTCCCTCAGCTGTTCCCCATCACACTTATGCTCCAGGCCCTGCACCAGCTCCGTTGCCCTTCTCTGACCCCACTCCAGCACCTCAGTGTCTCTCTAGTAGTGGGGGGCCCAGAACTGACACAGGATTCGAGGTGCAGCCTCATCAGTGCCCAGTACAGGGGGCAGTCACTGCCCTGGCCCTGCTGCCACACTGGTGCTGATGCAGGCCAGAATGCTGGTGGCCTTCTTGGCTGCCTGGGCACAAGCTGCTCATGTTCAGATCCATCAGCCAGCACCCCTAGGTCCTTTTCCATGAGCAGCTTTCCAGCTGCTCTTCTCCAAGCCTGGAGCATTGCAGTCTTTGTGCTATTTCACAGATTAAGCCTGCTTATGTGTGCTTAATGGAGTATAAAAGGTGCTATTCTAAATAAGGAAGCAATTTTTAAAGTTCGTACTAAATATGTCACTGAGGAAATACTAGTCCTGCCTGTGGACCAACTGTGTCCAGTATGGATGTTAC
The DNA here is from genome assembly GCA_025447955.1 of Psilopsiagon aurifrons. Classification (NCBI taxonomy): domain Eukaryota; kingdom Metazoa; phylum Chordata; class Aves; order Psittaciformes; family Psittacidae; genus Psilopsiagon; species Psilopsiagon aurifrons. The sequence continues at coordinate 66,886 of JAOEHY010030100.1, read as the reverse complement.
TTATTCTGCCCTCCACACAAACATGATCAGCTATAAAAGCCAAACCAAACAGCTCACACGTATACAGACTTTTAAAGGTAAATAAAGAACCTGTTGTACACAAAGCATGTGAGAAGCAGTTTCTTGTTACTAATACAAGTCCATGGAGTCAGTGTCTTCTCTAATTTTAGCATTGGTTTTCTGTGGATGTTTTATGCTTTCCAAGCTCTTGGACAAAGGAGAATTGGCAAATAAGTATATATAAATGTGGAAAGCACATAGGGCTTTTATAGCTAAGATAGAATGAGACTGAAATAAATAACAGAAGATGAGTAAAATTCATGCCTTGTAAAGACATAGCTCAAACAACCTTGCTCAACGTTTGTCTGTAAGAGGCAGTGACTCTCCCAGCAGTAACGTGCTGTATTTGATTCCATCTTTCCCATCCACAAAAGCAAAGTTTGTCTCTGTGCATCAGTCACAGGTGAGAGGATTGGGTCAGATTGCCATTTCATAAATGTAAACATTTTTTTCCTCACTGTTCCAAATGATCTGCCAGGATATTTGAATCCAGTGCTATCTTCTAGTGCTCAGTGGGTTTACTTTCCATCTGAGTGTTCCCTATTAGTCTATGTCCAAAGCTCTTCACACAATTCATTATTGTAGTGCCAGGCCCTGGCGTTTCTTCAACTTACTTTGGAGGAAAACAAATGAAAAGTGAAAAACCTTTGGCAGAACTGATCTGTCTTTTGAGGAAGAAACCCCAACATGAGAACGAGAGGAAATGTGATTATGAATTTGGGTCTGTTTAGGAGAATGTTGTCTATTTGACTCACACTTCACGCTGCATTTTGATTACTGGGTGATATTTGGGAGGCTTAAAAGGCATGGACATGATTGTATTCACCTCAGTTATCTAATGGAGAACAAAGGCAAAGAGAGGTAGAATGTCTTTTAACAGTGTTTTTCTCCTGCTGATGCTTTCTTTTGATTTTCAACCTTTGTTAAATTTTATTTTTATTTTCTCTTTTAAAAGTTCCATCTCTTTCTGATATCTGGAATGCAACTCTTCACTGTATGGTTTTTGATGTCAGGAACCAATACTTCCAGCAGGTGATGGCACATTTGTATACTTCTGAAACTCTGCTGTGTAAATCTGCCAAACAAGTGGGAAAAAGCAGTTTATGGTTTTCCTTCTTGAATGGGGGAAATGCCTGAGAATTTCCAAACCACTGACAATTTCTGTACATGTCCCGCTTATGCCACGTCACTTTCTTAATTCAACTCTTCACAAGGAATATAAGGGCAGAGAGATAGGTCAGCAACTCCAGGCTCCAGAACACACTCTGGTACATGTCTCCTGGGTTTTTGGCTGTCATTGTTGTGGCTTTTACCATTTTCTGCAAGGCCTTTTGGAGGCACAGGAGGTTTTCCTGACATCAGGTTTCTGTAATGTCAGTTTTACTGAGGCTGTTGCACACACTTTGTTTGTAGTGTCAACAGCCAGTGGGCCCCAGCCAGTCAGTCTGAGCTGCCTGACACTCTCCAGATGCTCTGTGCTGCTGTTGATGGTTGTGCAGTAAGTTCTAGGGCTCAGCAGACAGGCAGAGATTCTTTCCACCACCATTTTGCAGAACAAAATATGTTTCACAAGCACAGAGGCCTTTTTGCTTTGGGGTTTCTAAGTAGTAGGAATCCTGCTATGCATTTCCACATCTGTGAACTGCTGGACTGTATTCTCAGTGCTCTCTGGAGATGTGGTGATTGGGGCAATAACATGCTTCAGGCGCAAGAGCATAGAGAAAAGCAATATGAGAAGGATAGCCAGAAGTGTTAGGAACAATCCCACATACATGTAGAGGCTGGAATATTTATCTGCTCTTGTGCCTGCTTCTGTAGCCAGAGTTGGAAAGTGGACGCGGGCAGTCAGGTTCCCCCGGAATTTGAAATAAAGCTCAGTCATTGCTCTCTGTCACCTTTGGTCCATTTTCACCGTTTACTTTCAGATTTGCTGTCTTCTCTCACCAGACTCACCAAGGTGGTCAAGAGAGGAAACTCAAGATACATGATGGCTTCAGCAAGAAATGCTCCATCCTCTTCATCTCAAGACTGCTGGTTCACACAGTAAGCAGATTGCATGAGATAGGCCTTTGCAACTCAATATACTTTTTACACTGACAACTAGCATTAGACTTGTTTTTTATATCTGGCTTTTATTTTGTCCTGAAAATGCTTTGGTCCTTCTTTTGATAGGCTGCCTCCTTTGGTAGGTGAAAAGCTTTGGTCCTCTCAAACTGAACTGCAAAGGTTTGCACAGCTTTGGTCTTTGTAGATGCTGTTTTCCAAACAGCTTTCTGCCATCTCCCACAGCATGTAGTTTGTCCTTGTGTGGGTTGGAGAAGGTTGTTCTCTGCTTTGCCAGACTGCTGGGGGGGAATCTTTTCTCTCCTAATCCAGGGCTACTGATACATGCTTAAAGAGTATGGAGTTTTGAGTTTCTCATTAGGAACACACAAAACGTTGACTTTCTAAAAGGAAAAAAATGAGAGAGAGAGAAATGAAACCAGGTACCAAAACAGTGAAGCCTATATGTGCTATCTTCTGAACAAATAGGTAAGAAAACCCTCACATGCTCCTGTGAGGCACCTTATGATCAGGAGGAGCACTGAATATTTAACTTTAGAGAAAGACCATGCAAATCTAATTGTTAACGTAAGTCTCTTCTTTACTAACACTCACTACTTACGGGTAGGAGAAGGCCCCATAGTCTATGGAATTAGATGTCACAGAGGAAGGGGAGATACGAATCCAGCCAGTGTCTTCCACCATGTGTGTCTCATTCATTTGTTTACCAGGACCCTGTTTCTGAGGCAGGGTGCCCCAGGCAGCCATCCAGAGCTCTACCTGTTCAACTGGGGCAAATGTGTCACAGGATGTGATGCTCCACTTACTGCTTGGGAGCAGGACTTCCTAGAAATGGGGGAAATCTTAATGTTTTAGCATTTTCAGTTCTTCTGGCTGGAAAACTGAAAATGCAAATGCCAAAATTTCACTGGAAATGGTGCATCCAGAAGCATCATGTTCTGCTTTTTTGGTTTTAGCTGAAACAAAAATGGTAACACTGAAACAGTGATGCAGTCATTTGTAAGGCTTGCTACATATATGCCTACATGAGATGTGAATGTAGTAATATTAATATGGTAATATACTGTGGTAGTCGGATTAAAATGAAGCATGAGGTCAAAATGATAAAAGTTCTGATGCTTTTAGATGAAGATTTAATGTAAAAGACATTCTGCTGCAAAACATCATGACTTTCATGAGGCATCAGCTTGTAAAATGAGCTGTTCATTGACAATGTTTGGTTGTGTTCTCCCCATGCACCAATGGGAAAACCTTGCTGTTCTTCAGACGGAGCTGCTTGAAATCTGTAGGCCTGAGTCATCAAGGGGCTGATATCCAGGTTTTCATTACAAGCAAGACAGCCCTATTTTGTCTCACGTGATGGGAAATATCTGATGTGCTGAGTTGTTGGAGAAGGGACACTGGAGATAATCTACACTTTACCTCCCAACTCCTGCAACACCTTCTTCAGTAGCAAAATATCTGAAATAACAGCAATGCAATTTAGGGACTATTGGGCTGGAGCCCGCTTAGTAAAAGGCTGTCTAAACTGGACCAAATTGCTGATGGAAAATCTTGCCTAGGGACTTGACTTCTGCAGTCGCTGTGTGGGTAGTGGAGTCTGTGCTGTGCTTTGTGCAGGAGGATGTGGGCAAGCATGGCATGAAACGGCTGCTCCGTACTTTTCCAGGGGCTGACCCAACCCCATTGGTGCCAGTTAGTTATTCTGGCAGCATGTTTGGTGCTGATGGCAGAAGTGTGAGACGTGAAAATGAAGGTTGTGTTGCAGCCAGGCACTTTTGCTCTCAATTCTAGGGCAGTAACTGTGGTTTTCACACTTTGAACCTATAAATGAGAATTCTTCCCCTATGAAGAATATTCTTACCTTACACCTCAGGTGGGAAATAGAGAGTGAGAAAGTTATTTGCCATATTAAACCTCTGTTTCTACAATACGATTTCTCTATTGATAATGAAATGCAGTCAGTCTGGAATTTGACACTTGGTGTGGGTTCAAATACAGAGCAATGTCTTTGCCCATCTCATTTGCTATCTTCCTGAGAGCAAAAGCCAGAGCTCTTCTCTCTCCTTAAGGAGCAGAGAGCCTAATGGCTTTACATACTTTATAACATTAGACTGCAGATCACTGAAGACATTAGTCTGAGGTTCAGTAATGAACTGCAAACCAAGACACTGAATTAACAAAGCTCAGCTGGGCATTTATTAATAAAAGCAGCAGATTAATAGTAACGAGTATTAGCAATGGGGAGTTGGCACAGTTGGTTTTGTAGTCTCAGCTATAGAATTGTCAGGAGCAATCAACCATTCAGACTATTGAAAGCTGTGGAATTAATGACATCTTTCCCAGAAACGAGCTGCAAATACTTCAGTAGCTCCAGGCAACCCCAAAGATTTTTGCTTTCCAATCTACCAAATTACCTCACTGAGCATGTGGGTTTGGGTATTAGTAGATTTTCCTTTGCACACTCCCCTTTAAGGAACAAAGCTTGAAGCTTTGTAGAGACCAAAGTCATGTGGAAATAAGTGGTACAACAAGGATTCTACAAAAAGCTGTGTATAAAGGAGGTCAGCACTATAACTTTGCATGACTTAGATCACAGGAGGCAAAACCTCACTGGTTTCCTTGGGAAGCCCTTGAGTCCATGGACAGAGATAGTAAGTAGAAGTTTGTTACAGAGCACAGCAGCATAACTAGAGCCCACATTCCCTGTGATCTGAGCTGTTGATCAAGGCTTAGTAATTCTTCTCTGGCTGGATAATAGTTTCTGAGATGTGCCAAGTACCAGTAGTGTTCACTCATGCTCCGTGGGTACAGATCGGTTCCAAGCAGACACTTCTTTATTTATCAGTTTGTGGTTGTTTCTAAGCAAGGATTATAAAATCCCAAACTGATGTATTTCATGTAATAACAATCAGTAATGAGAATAGAAGCCTCATACAAAACAACAGAAAGGTTTCTTCTCAAGAGTGTGTCACTGAGACAGGAAATTCACCAGCCAAAACTTCGTGGCACTTAAATCACCATGCAGCAATCTGACTCCGGGAGCTTCAGGTTTGGGGAGTGCTTATGGTGGGTGCATGGCCCTGCTCTGCACCTTTGTAGGGCACAGAGGAGCAGAGAGAAAGTCTGCTTTTCCCCAAAACAGTGCAGCCGGACAGTACCAATGTATCCTGCAGACAGTACAAATGTATCCTGCAACTGCAGAACATGTCTTGCCTTGCCTGCTCACTTCCTTGTGACTTCCACACTCGCTTTAAGTGCCACTTGCAGCAAAGCATCTCTGAGAGTGCAAACAATATTCTGAGTCCTCTTTTGCTTTTCCACCCAATGCTCTACGTGAGACAAACCAGAACAATTACTTTTAGCTTCTCCAAGGCTGTTAGACTGCACTGAACTGGCTGGCAATCACAGGAAGGTTTGAACACAGTACCAGGTGTATTCTGTCTAAGTGACCATTAGAGAGAAAAATCAGCACTGAAGTGTAAATAAAGTGTTCAAGTTATCAATTTCATCCCTGGTTTGCATTTTCTCCAGGGAGAACTTGAGGGAGAGGAAAGGGGGGGGTCTCTGCTTTCAGTGGCAGACAGTAGTTTTGTTCTCATGCTGAAATGCACGATAGTGTCAGTGTCTCAGCTGTGGTAGTGCATAGGAAGAGAACAGAATAAAGCACAGTTACCTTTCAGAGCAGGCAGGGGTGTTGGGACTAGGCACTAGAGCAGCTGGTGCAGCCCATGAGCTTGCTGGTGATTTATCTGGGAACATCTCCTTCCAGGGAGTGGGATTCGTGCAGAAGAGATCTGCTGATTGCTGGAGTCAGGATATTGTATGTTCAGCAGCAGACACGGCGAGGGCACTTTCTTCTCCTCTGCTGTTGAAGTCGCGTGGTTCGCTGGCAGGCACGGCTCTTCCTCCCGCTCTGGAGATGTCAACTGACAGTGTGACTGAACAGCATCACTGCTGGTGCTCTCCCTCGGGGCGACGGGAGAGGGGGGACAAGGAGCCTTCTCTTCGGGAGCCTCACTGCTCGGGGGGTAGCAGCCGCCTCCCTGCCCCGCGGTAGGCAGCGGTTCAGCGGGGAGGACGGTGCCGCTCGGGTTGTGCTGCCTCCCAGCGCGGAGGGAAGGGAGGGAGGCGGTGAAATCAGCTCGCTGCAAAGTTTTGAGCAAGGTTCGTCTTAACCCCTTCGTGGTTAATGAGACTGAGATCCTAAGTGTGGGGTAAGACACGAGCCAGGAAGTTAACGGGTTCTGTCTCTGATTTTCTGGAAGGCAGAGAGGTTTTTTTGTTTCGTGCCTCTTGGGAGGGGTTATGTGGTGAGCGCTCCCGGGTGGATTCCTGTCTGGAGCCATGGACAAGTGTCACCTTTCACGTGAGACCCTCAGCATAGTCCGCAAACCTTTCAGCACTGGAGCTTTTGATGTATTTGTGTCCCTGTGCTTGCTGCTCAGTGGTTTGGGAACGGCTGTGTGGCTGGTTTACATTACAGGACTTCTCTCTCCTGAGTACTTTGAAACTCTGCATGAGTAAGCTTACCCCCAACTTCACAGTGCTGTGGGTAAAAATGATTTTCACCAATTTATGCATGTGTGGAGTACAGATCTACCTACAATGAGGCAGAAGGAGCCAAGGTTGGGGTGAGAACACAAACCATCCTGATCCCTCTGATTACCACTCCTTTTGACGTGCATTTCTTAGCTCCCTCCAGCTGACAAAGTAAGGATGTTTTGTGATCCTGTTCCGGTTATGACACAAATTAGGGTAAACCATACCAAGGAATCACTATAATTTTAGTGTGCATGTTTCAGAAGGGGGATGTGGGACAAGATTTCCGTTGCTTTCTACAGGGTGGCTCAGTTTGGGAGGCATTGCAGTGACCCCCAGGGTTTCACCAGCAAAGGAGTGCAGCTGGACCAGCACAGAGTAGCAGTAGCTTGCAGCTGTATTTTACATGTCCATGTCCCTGTGCCTCAGCAGGTAGGGTGGCTGGAGGCATCTCCCAGGATGAAGCTGACCCACAGGCCCACGCTGGTCCGTTGGCTTCCTGTGCCTGGAGGTTGCCTTCTGTGACCTGTGTTTGGGGCATTGGGAGCAAGGTTCCCCAGGGAGAAGTGGGTCCCACACAGGGGTTTGGGAAAGACAAGTTCATTCTCTCTCTGCCACTTTCTGTGTGACAAAATAGAGACATTTCATCCCAAAACCCTCTCCTCAGAATTGCTGTCCCTCTCTGGTCCCCCATGGCCACAGCTTGAGCTGAGGGGCCAAAGGTACACAACTCTTTCATCCTCCTGGGGCGGAGGGTATTATAAATCCATCTCTCACAGGTCTCTTCGATCTCTGGAGCTCACAAGCGCAGTGTATTATTGCAGTCCAGCACTATTTAGGTAAATAAAACATAGCCCCTGGAAAAAATACCATTCCTCCATGCTGTCTCAGGGGTGGACTCTCTGAACACTGACTTACCAGGCAGCTTTGCTGATTTTCTTTCACATTTCCTTTGTTGTATTATCATGTGCAGTGCCCGGTAGCGCAGTCTATGCCACAATTCCCTGCTATAGCAATGAAAGTTTATTGATAAAGTGGAGGGAAGACTATGTGTATTTTCCCCTGGAACCTGCACAACTACTACTTTACCAACAAACTACATGAGAGCACCTCTAAACTCTGGATATGGGGCCTCTTATTTAAGAAGAAACAAGTGAGAGCTCTATTTAACCAGGAATTATGTTGCTGGTTGAGTTTCAAGAGCCAGAAGAGACAAAATGTGCTGAAATCCTGCAGCCCTGCTTTCGATACAACGCTAATGAGCAGTGCTGAAATGAAAGGCTCCCTCCCTGGCCATGCCATCCAGCTTCTCTGCTCAGCTCTCTTCCCCTTTGTTGATTTTGCAGTAAATGATCTCTCCCTTTTGTAGGATCAAGCTGCTGTTTGCTGGATGGGTACATTAGATTTCTTGTTCCCTTTGTAGCAGGGTATAATAAAGACAGATGAGTTTTAGATAATGACACAGTTTCTACCAGCTGAGGGTGATGAATGCTTGGCTAAATGACTGTTGGATTCCTGAATGGTTGACAAGTACGGAAGGCTTTGTCTCTATGTAAATTTTTTGGCCAATCCATGACAAATGGGGTTGTACAAATTTGGGTGTACACAAAAAGGTTGTACAAATTCCCTTGGAAATACACAGATACGAATCCAGTGAGAGCCATTTTTCAGGCAGCCATTTAGAATTTGGGGAAAAAAAAAGAACAGGGAGTTTGTTAGCTTCTTCCCTTTGCACTATTTCATCTGCATCTCAAGCTCTGTGTCCCCTAATATATGTAATATCTCATAATAGTCCCCCGCCGGTCTTAACAAATGTGGCTTTAACAAAGATCTGTGAATGAGTTTGTGAGTTAGTTAGTATAGAGTGTAATCTATAGGGATTCTTCTGTTATCCAAATTTATACATCCTATGAACACATACTTTGGGTCTTTAAAAAAATTGCATTTCAGTGACTGGAGAAATTGCTGTCCCTTTCTTAGCAGACACATCCCAGAATGGTTTATTCAAGCCCTCAGCTATAAAGATCCTCCATTATTTGAGGATGTTCGTAGTGGAAGAGGGTGCAGGGCCAAGCAAGGGCCTCTTTTGCTAATGTAGATGCTGTATGTCAAACTTGGGAAAGAGACACAATTTGGCAGGTGCCTATGCACATGTCAAAGATGGCAGAGAAAAGAGAAGCAGTGGCTGAGTTTTCAGTATTAAGGGCAGAAAGTGTGTTAAATTATGTCTGAAGCATATTCTGTGTTTGGACATATTTTCCACATGTTGTATAGAGGTTACAGTTAATGACAACTCATTATTTCTCCATTACTCTCCTCTTTCTTCCTGTTAAAACAATTCCTCTCCTTTGCCTATGTGGTTGATCCCTGCCTGGAGCAGAGTTTGGCTGACAGAGCTGTTGCACTGAACTGAGGCAGCTTGGCTTGCCTGGAGTTTCACTGGCTTTCAAAGGTCTGAGGGAGAGTTCATCCACTTCCCCCAGGAGCACTGCTAGAAACCTGCACCAGGTGGCTTAGAAATCAGCTCAGTGCCATGAACTTGTAGTATTCATTACTTATGGCAATAGTAATCATACTTAGCACTTCTGTATTTTCAAGACACTTCACAGTTACACAGTCCCTCAGTGAGGTACAGTCAAACAGCATTTAAGGGAGCTGCCAAGCATCCGCATTTTTAGCTTTTGTGGCTGTTAAGGCTTTGTAGCTCTGCAGCATAGCTACTCATGAGACATCTTGAAGAGCTGCCCAGCCCCTCTCTAGCCTTAGAGGCTATAAGATCGATCTCCTGAGATGCTCAGCTGATATTAGACATGTCACATGCAGAAAGACCTGTCCTTTACCTTTCCTGCCTTCCCTACCCCTGCCCTGGTCATTGCAGAGGTGCTGGGAGGCCCCTTGCTGCCATGAGGAGAGCTAGACAACTGGAACTGCCTGAGATGGTTGCTTGGGGAGCTGTTCTTCCAAAGATCAGGATGGCTCCTGACCAGTGCAAGTGCTATAAACAAGAGGGTATGTCACTATTGAAGAGATGCTGAAGCAAGTGACAGCAATTAGAGGTGTTTGTCATGGCGGAGTGGAATCTGTTATGTTTTTGGTTTAATGCATTTTGTCTTTATAGCCACAGCTCTGAGTGGCAGATGGTCTATACCACAAGCAGGCTTGTGGAACACACAAAACATCATGTTACAGTAGGTTTTGAATCGAGAGTCTCTGTTGAATGTTTGGACATTCAAGCATGTATTGCTCATTCAGATTTGTCTGAAACAGGTCTAGCAGCCATCAGCTTTAAGGCAGAAATCCCACAGTTCATGGGATGGCAACTTTGAGAGCAAAGAAAGTTGCCTGTAGCTCATTTCTTGCTTAGGCCACTAAGGGCTCCAAGAAAAGGTACTGAGTTCTCTCTGCCTCACTTCTCTCTGTTCTGAAAAGGGAATATTTATTTGTACTACCTCACCCCCAAAAGCAATCTGTCAGCACTGAGTGCTACATAAATGCATGTGGTCATGTGCCTGCTGCTCCAGTCGAACCCAGGGCCTTTCCCTCTCTGTGTTCCTACACTGGCTTGTTTTGTCCAGTCCAGTGTATCTGAAAATGCTTATGTGTTTGGACTAAAAGGCTCTTGTTGCTTTGAAAGCCTTTGGGCTGTTTTGACAATTTGGATTTGTTTTGAACTTCATCAGAAATATTGCAATGCTTCAGTTTATTTATAGAAACTTACTGTGTCCCATAGATAACTGAGGAAATTCAGCCTGGTCTGATGTTACTTTTAAGATTTAGGAACATTTCTAATTTGATTTACGGTTGCCAGTGAAGAGCTATGTTGTCGTGCACAGAATTCTGTCTGGAAGTCCTAAACTTCATTTTCTTGAGTGAGCTTTTGAAGAAGGCATTGCAGGTCCCCAAAATGGTGTTAACACCACTCACAGAGGAGAATTCCAGTGCTCTAGATATGTCAGTGAGAAGCAGCTCAGGAAGGGCCAACTGGCAGTGAGCAGGGTCGTATAAACAACCTTGTGAGCAAAGAGCTAAAAAGCAGGTTCCACCTGAATCCAAACTGGAAATACATGTCAGCCACTCTCCATCAAGGTCCTGCACAGGCCCCTGTGAGCCTGGGCAAAAAATTAGTTGAACAATGACTCAGGGATGGAACTTAAACCAGATCCTGTCTTCTCCAGCCCATGCTCTGGAATATTATTTCTGAAGTAGGTCAGTTCTTGCAGCAGTGTCTATTTCTGGGGAGTTCAGCACAGCTCTTAGACTCAAAAGCTTCAAGTAAGTCTGGAGAGGCTTTCAGATGGTCTGCTTTTGGCTGGCCAGTTGCTAAGATACAAACCAAGAGGTGCTCACTTGCATGACAGGGGGCTACTCCGATTTAGTCACTTCAAATGTTGTCTGAAACTGTGGCCATTCTTGAGGGAGCCTGAAAATCTACTTGTTCATTTTGTCATTTCCATCTCATTTCCCCTCTGTATGGCCCCATGTCTGTGGACAGCATTGCCTTCAGTGTTACTTACTACTAGTCCAAGTGGTTGAGCTGCTCATGAGCTACTGGACGTGCCACAAAGCCCATCTCAGCCTACCCAGAGTTGGGCTTGTCTGTGAGCAATGAGTCCTTTGACTCCTGTGGGCTTCCCGCTTGCAGGAATAGTTCGTAGGGTTAAGGTTTAGATGCGATTACCCTGAAAGGTGCTTTTCACAGCACAGATGATGCGAGGAAGGTCTCAGCTATAATCACACATGTTAAAACATGTGCCTCTCCTGCTGCAGTCAGAGGTATCACCTAAACTTGCCAGGCAGCACTGTGCCTACAGTGTTGATCAGTGAAAGGCTTTTTCTTCAGAGATCAAATCCTGAGCGGAACCATCCTAAAGCCGAAGTTCCCTGTTATGCAGGATGGTATTCTGGCCTCAGCCCAGAGCTCATGCACTGAAGTATTCACTAACTCACTATTAGCAGGCACCCCTGAGGCATAACTTCCAGAACCTTTAACATGTGAACAGCTATTCCCTGAATTCTAACCAGACTCTCCTAAGCCAGAACATAGAGCTGAATGCACAGTGGGTAGAGTCTGGCTGCAAAACAGTGCAACCCTTCTCTGAAGTCTCTGGTGCCTCCTTATTTACATGATTCACAGTTAACAGATGGGCTCATGCGTATACGGGGGGGGGGGCAGTTCTTCAGCTGCTAGCATTAAATAAGAATCATGACAGTATACTGAAAGGAAAACAATTTGTGATGACCCCATTCCATCACTTTTTACTTCTTTGGTTGGTTTGTTTTAATTCCAGTCTTAAAGAAGAAAACCTCTTTTCTCAGTTCTCATTTACAAAATATGCGGCTGAGAGAACTCTGCTCACCCACATTGACATTTCAGACCTCAGCATTTCCATCCAGAGCTGGATAAACTCTTTCTAAACCTGTTTGGAGGAAACATGGTTAAAATACAGCCATAGGTGCAGACACTGCTGTCTCTGCTCTGCCACCGGTTTTCACCGCAGTTTTGAAGAACAGACAGCATGAAGACAAAGAAAGGAAAACTGCGCAGTGTCTGTGTTCGAGTTCCCACCTTGTTTCACTGGGAGCTTCTTTATACAACAATTCGTAGTGTCTACTGCTTCCTACCAAGAGTGGAGACAGCATGTCAGCCCAGACAGACTCTCAGTCTGAGTCATGACGCAGCTGCTATACATTTATGGCAAAGCCAGGGGTCTTTCCATTTGATGCCTGTTTTTGTCTAGTAGCAGTCACAAGCTCCCTCTTCCCCAGCCTCTGGATCAGTCACCAAACAAGCTCGCTGGGCAGCTTCACTTCATTATTGTTCATTTTTGGTGAAGCAAAGAATAAATGTCACTGTGTGACTGTGCTTAACTAATGTGCCTGATTATTAATAGTCAGTTTTGGCCCCCTCCCAGCCTATGTGTCACAAAATACATTTCCCTTCTGACTCTGGGGTTAAGTTGTCTGGGAAGCCACTGATCTGTGAAGTGCCTGCACAAAAAGCTTGTTGAACATCCCTTCCTTCTTATCAGAAGACTGATCTCTTTTTAGGATGCTACCAACAAAAGTTGCCTTATTGCTTCTATGGATGAAGACATGTTTTTCAATATGGACAAAGATCTCTACCCAGAAGAGCTCACCACATGGTTCTCCTGTGTGACACACATGAAGTCCTCTGCTTGGTCACCTGGTTCTTTTTCTCAGATGTCAAATGCACACAAGACCCTGCCTAGCTCTACACAGCCTCACTTATGCCTCACTGAAATCAGGGAGGTTTTATCCATGCCAGCTTCTCAAGCCCCAGGCTTTTCTAATGCCTCAGCATCAGCTCTGGAGCTGATTTGACCATTTTGCCTCACAGATCTTGCACAGAAATCAGGTGATGCTCTTTGAAAGAATGACAGGCTTCTTGTCCTGTGAAGCAGTAGGAAGCCTCCTCACTGGACACATGTACTGGCCACATGAGATGTGCATTGCTGCAGGGAGGGTACCAAAAAGAAACACTTCATAGATGCCATGCTATTGCTGAAGACTAGCATTTGCTCTGGCAGGTCCCTGCTGTCATTTATACAACAGTTCCATGTACTCAGATTAAAGGACATTTAAACATTCAGGACCAGGTTTACTCTGCATATACTCGCGTGACTCCCACTGGAGATGCAAAGGCACTCAGCCCTTCCCTGGCAGTGGCTTTAGGAAATGTTAAACTTGTGTCAACTCAATGCTAGCTCTGCTCTCTGTAAAGGTATTAAATGCTCTATCTCCACTTCTGGAAGAGATAGTAATTTGCTATCTTAGCCACTAGTGCCAACAAAATCTGTTTCCATTTCCTAGGATTTTAGTCCTGTGCAATAGGGAGGAGAAGGCACATTATCTGCTTCAGTGTACAATTTATTATCAAAGTTTCTTCCTGCTTCAGCTCTACTTCCATTGACGCTGTCCAGGCAAATCTTAACTGTCCAATATTGGGGAATGCACCATTTCCCTGGGGAAGTTATTCCAATGGCTGATTGTTCTCAGTGTGAAAAATCATCCTCTTGTGTCCAATCGGATTCTCCCCAATAGTAACTTGTGCTCATCACCCCTTATCTTTTCCATTTTACTCCTTGTAAAAAGTGAGCACCGTCTTCTTTGTAGCCACCTTTTAAAATACTAGAATATGCTGGTAAGGTCTCCTCTAAACCTTTTCTGAACCCTAAACAAAACCAGTTCTCTCAGCCCCCTCTCATACAGCACACTTCCCAGTCCTCTGAAAAAGGCCATTGTTGTGGCCCTTTTCTGGGCCCTCTCCAACCTATCCACATTTTTGTTGTACAGCAGGGACCAAAACTGAACACAGTATTCCAGCCATGGCCTTACAAGTGCTGAGCAGAGTGGGATTTGATATACTCCTGGTCCCTTAGTTGTCTGCAAAAGCTGAATTGCTCAGTCACTGGAGGCTAACAGATGGCTTGCAGCACCTAAAGGTGCTGTGTTCCCTTGGGCTCTGAATTAGCTCACTTAATGTCAGAGGTGGCAGACCCTCTGGAATTCACCATATCACTGTTGGATGTTACAACTGCCAAAGCTCTGTGCCTGCAGCCAGAACTGGTGTAACCCACTGACAAGTTCCCGTTGCTCAGCACAGAGCAGAGATAGGCCTGTTATGTTTCACAGGACTTGGCTTTGTAGCTTAAAATATAGCAGCTCACGCTTGCGACACTGGAGAAGCCTTGTTCAAAACCTGCTGGCAGCCAAGGTAAATGCTCTTACAAAAATGGAGAGACCTTTTACAAGGTCCTGAATTTGTCATCTCCTCAAGTCAGAGCTGTCCCTCACTGCTTTTAGCAGTATTCATTTCTTCACACACAGTCGCATACCCAACCGCTTCAATTCCTCTCCTAGTCTTTCTGTACACTGTTCATCCTTGTCATTCCCAAGCCATCTTCCCCCACCCCCAGCCCAAGCTCACACAACACTTGTGAGAGCAAAGCCAATTCATTGCAATATTCATATTTCAGTGAGAGGGTCATACAGCACAGGGCTGCAGTGGGAAAGAAGCCTTGCGCAGCTGGTTCCCATTTATTCCCATGTAACCTCCACAGTGCTGTCAGCAGAATATTAAACAAGGTTTTAGCATCTGCTTTTTTGGTTGGTTGGGTATCAGCCAGCTGCTCCTGAGTTCCGAGATGACCAAGTGCCTGCATCCCTCATCAGCAGGGTTAGCTATTCTGCATCACTCACTGCCACAGCACTACCTCAGCAGCTCTCAGCTCCTTTGCAGAACATAATTGTTCTCTGCAAGTGCTTGATTCTGGTGACTTCTATTGCCAAGGCACAGCATGGGCAGTCCTGTTTCATGGGGCTGCAGGAAAGCTCTGGGCTGTAGTAGACTGGAAAGAGCTGGTCACTGTTAGGAAGACGAATTGCCTTTTCTGTTGGTGGTTGTGAAATATTACCTTGCCTCTGCTAGGTTTTAAATTGTAGTACAGCACTGAGGATAAGACGGAAATTTACTGGGTGATTCACTATTGCTGGCCCAGGGTGACACCCAGGTATTCATGTTTGTATTCCAGGCTAAACCCCAAGGACATCCCATGAGGTCGCCATTTGCGGTGGGCTGAAGCTCCCTGAAGCTTCATCACAGCAGTGAGTTCGTTCTTCGCTCTTTCACCCACTCTATGTTCTGGTGATCAGAGGCTGCTCTGACAGCAGTGAGGAAAAGCAGGTGGAAAAAACCAGAAGGTCCCCACAATTAAGCCAGCACCTTCTCTCTGCACCTGGTTGTGTGTCCACCCAGCAGTGACTTGGATGAACGTATTCCAGTCTCACCAAGAGCAGGGTTGTTAGGAAAGGAAATCTCTTTTCTCCCTGCCACAGTGAAGGCTCTTCTCTGCAGTACATTTACAAGTACTTCACTCAATCTACTTTTAAATAGTGCACTTGCCACCATTTAAGAGGAAGTAGCTGGCACTGATTTTGCCTTGGAAGGTTCCTCTGATCAGTCTGTTTCAATAATGCAACTTAAATTGTCCTGGGGAAGAGTGAAGTCCAGCCTCTGATGACCATCTGAACACCCTGCACTGTAATCAACTCTGCTAATGTAAAGATAAGTTCTCTGAAGGGAATTTGAATCTCTGAATCTTCCTGAAGCAGCTGATCTCCTTTGAAGCATTGGGAAGATTTGGACCACTACTTTTTCTAGGCATAACATTTCTCTAGCCCTTTTGTATTTTGAAGTATTTCCTTTTCAGTGGCTATAATTCCACAAGCTATTTTATATTATGTAAAATGTACACACAGTTTGCAATGCATGATCTGTGCTCTAGGAGCTGTCTTCTCCTACCAAGTATTTCCTGTAGACAAGGAAACACTTTTAACAGAAATTAAGAGAGTAGAAATTTCTTTCCTGCTCTTTGTCAGAGAAAAGCACAGTCTAGTGGTCTAGCACAAGGTCGGATGTGGCTTTTATTATGCATGACGGTGGCTTTGTTCTGGGGACAGAAGTGGCCTTCAGTGCTCAAAGTATTCACTTGAATATTTTGATTTACACATCTATTTCTACTTGGCGATGTATATGCCATATCATGGAAAAGCTGGTGCTTGGCAACACAAATCATTGCACCATGGCACCTTCCCTTAATGACCTTGACCTGAGATATCCAGGTAAGGGATGCAACTGTCAAGCTGACATTTCCCTCAGGAAATGCTCTGCCCCTTTTCTGGCTCCCCCCTCCCTTCATTTGGAAAATCTTTGATAATGAAATCACTGCAGAGGCAAGTGATCTGTTGTTATAATGCATTTGATAATTCAGCCTAAGCCCCACTTTCTCTTTGCACAAATGAAATTTGTTCTGTTCACAGAAGAGAAGCTCCCAGGCTACCTGCTTACTCACACAACCCCTTTCCTCATTAGATGGCTGAAAGCAGCAAAGCACAGCCTTCTTCCCAGATGTCCTTAGGGAAACAAAAGTGATGCTTTTCATTACAGAGGTCCTGGAGACTCTGCCATAAAGAAGAGAGAGATTAATTTCTGGAAGAAGACAGAAAGATACAAGGGCTCCTTAGTCACTGTAGACAGCATCTCCTATTCAAACTGCATTATCAAACCATCTCCAAATCTCTCTGGGACTCCAGCAGATAAAAGCAATAATCTCTGTAGTATATATGTTTGTTGTGTGATGGGCAAGTTAAAACCTACAAGGTGCAAGTAATGGCAGAACTAGCTGAGACTGACATTGAAAGAGTGGTGGTGAACAAGAGCCAAGCAGTGAACTGGGCTGGGATAACAAGTGCTTGAGAGTAACACAATACAGATTCACAGAGACACTTCAGAAAGTGCAACTAAAACCCAAGCCCCTGAAAAGTGGTGGCTGACAGAAAAGCTCTGCCTGCAGCGTATCAGCAACTACCACAACTTCACAAGAACCACCAACCTGAGGGTTGGCTATTACCCAAGTGTTACTACTCTGGTTTTACAGCAGCTTCAATGGTAGCTGTCTTATCTAATCTGTGACAAACAAGGCCAGGTGAACCCTGAACTAATTTAGCTTCCTAATTAGTTGCTGGCCTCCTGGCCTCCAGCACATTTTAATTTGGGGGAAGAATGCAAACCTCTTCATTATGGTTTGCCTAAACCCTGCTTGCCTGTCCTTTACAGAGAAAGCTTTATTCTCCCCCCTTCCAGAGAAAGAGATACCAGCTCTGTAGAACTGCAACATCACATTAGCCTTCTGCAGGCATGACTCTCACATGTAGCTTCTTAAACAGTAGAGCAGTTTTCTTTCAGGAGCCTGAGGGAATGAGGAATTAAAGATGGGGAGGCACTGATGAGAGGCCTTCATTTTGAAAAGAGAACTACAGCCTGATTGATGGCCTCACATCAACAGAAGGCAAACGCAGTCACCCAGACTCTATATTCACATTTTTACTGTAATCCCTTGCAGCACAAAGAACCTGACTTTAAGAGCCCATAAAGACAAAAGATAGAAATAGTCTTCTTGCATAGCAAGCTAATATAAAACTGAAATACTATTAAAGTGTTACAGTTTCTTCTCTGTGACCTTATCAATAACTGTAAATACCAGGAAAAAAACAAGGAAGTCATCTTGCCCTGTTCCTTCAAGTACTCTGGCCACACCTGGCCTTTGCTTTGAACCAGTCCTTGCCAGCAAGCCTCTTTTTAAAAGGTCTGTAAGCGCTTAATAGAGAGTAGGTTGTTTGATCTGTTTTGAGGGTTATTGGCTGTTCTGATGAAGTCACTGGGTGCTTTATGGTTTCCTTCTGTATATGGCAAATAGTACTTCTTTAGAGGTTTTCTTTGGTGGAAGGGTGGAGGGATCTTGTCATTTGTGGGTTCTGAGGTCTGTTTTGTACTTGTGTTTCTAGGAAGTGTCTGTGTGTAGTTGGGTCATAACTGTTTTTATGTTGATAAATCAGTTACAGTATTGAGTTTATAACCTGAAAAGGGTAAAGCACTTTGGGCCCTGTGAAAGGCCTGAATTCACCTGAGTGCTCTTGTGCTCTCATATCAAGATAAGGCAAGGAAAGCCTGAAGATAGCTTGTGCCAAACACACCAAGTGGAGTCTACAGTAAGTCTGAGAGCCAAGTGTTACAGACCCTTAGCAAGGAGACAAGCCTTGTGTCTACAAATATGGCAGAGAACTGGATTGTGATGTCTCTGCTGCAGCTTTGGTATTCAGGTCAAGGTATTTTCACTGTTCAGGGGTTTCCAGTGGGTTAAGCACTTTCCTCAATGGCTTTCTACTTCTTTTTTTATCTTCTCCCAATCTTGCTCTCTGGTTAGCTCACCTTTCCCCCACCTTCATGCCACCAAACAGACTGGAAACGATCTTGTTTGCATCATTTGCTTGTACTTAAACATCAATTATGAACTTTTTAAGAGTAGTTCTCTCTTCCTTAGTTTTTTTACATGTTCCTTCCCTTGCTCTCCCTTCTTTATGCCTTATACATGCTTGTTGCTGTAACTCACCCCTGCTCCCCACCTCTTCCACAGCATCAGAGCTATGCTGGCAACAGGCCATCTAGCACTCCAGATGGCTGGCACTTGCTGATTCTGCCACAGCTGAGGTAATGAGCTAGTTATTCCAGAAACAAATCCTATGCTATTTACTACAGGG
Source organism: Psilopsiagon aurifrons (assembly GCA_025447955.1). Classification (NCBI taxonomy): domain Eukaryota; kingdom Metazoa; phylum Chordata; class Aves; order Psittaciformes; family Psittacidae; genus Psilopsiagon; species Psilopsiagon aurifrons. The sequence continues at coordinate 48,103 of JAOEHY010030100.1, read as the reverse complement.
AATAGTTATACTAGAATGAATTATTACCTGCCTCATCTCTGAAGGATGTATTCCATGCTAGAGAAGAGATCTTTCTTTAGCATCAGTCTGAATCTACTCCAGGACTCCCTGACTGAGGCACGGAGCAGGCTGATTTCTAATAAGGTGTAATAGCACCTTTCCTCCTTGGCGGTGTTAGTCTGGTGATGACTGTTACTTTATAGGACTTGCCCTTAGTTTTATCTTCCCCATGGCTGTTTCTTCTAGCTGGTGTGCAGAACATGAAGGAACCAGAAGCTCTTTAGCCAGCCTGTGTGATGCAGCCTCTCCCACCTTGTGAGTAAAGTAACAGTATTGCTATACTTATATTGTTTGCTCTGGAAATCTTATTTCCTGCGGTCCAGGGCTTGCCATGGTTTTGCTCATGGATCTATCGTATACTTTCTGGATGCTTTGAAGACATCAGAGGCTTTACAACAGGGCAGCCAGAACAATGGTATTTTTGCTCCTGCTGTGGCTGAAACTAGTTTGGGAAAAAGTTTTCGTATCCTGGAGCCAGTTCTTATTGATGGAGAAGTGAGTGAAAGCATGTGGGAAGGTCAGCGCATGGGACGGTGTGTGGGGAGAGTCTATAAAATGGTACCACTTCAGGATGTCTCTGTTCAGCTGGATTGTGGCTAAACCACAGAGCAGGGGTTTGGCAGGGAGTAGCAAAGTTTGAAGTGTGGTAGATAATTGCTTTGCCCAGGAGATGGAGAGAAGGACTACAGCTTGTGAGGCATTGTATATGCTTGTCCTGGGACTTGTCTAGCTCCATAGCAGAAACATGGATATGCTACCTTCCATATAACGTAGCTAGTGAGCTAACATCCACCCTTGTCACAGCATGGGCTCACTCCTGCTTTGAGACCCACATGACCTGACACAACCCCTGCTCTGAAACAGATCCAATGAGTGAAGTGACACATCTGACATCCACAGCCTACTAAATCCTGCAGTGGATTAGAAATATAGAAGCTGAGATGAATATTAATAAGCACTTTTTCTCAGAAATCTAAATGTCTCCTAAAATGGCCTTTTCAGCCAACAGAAATTAACATAAAGCTACTGCTAATGTGTCCTGGCTGAGGGGGTGGAAAGCAGCCCTCCAGCACAGTCACTCAGGTCTTAGTTAAAAGTACCAGCTTTATCAGTGAGCTTCATCAGCTGGTTCAGTGAATAGGACCTCCTGTCTCAGACCCTGCTACTAATTAGGTAGGTGTTGCGACAGTCTCTTCCCTCACTAAACAGCGCACTTGTGTCCCCTTTAATGAGTCCAAAATGGACACTTCAAGTAGTCCTTCCATGTGTGTTTGTCCTTGTAGTTATCACCCTGTGTAACTACAGGGTGTAGTTACACGGTCTTTCATCCCTTCTCAAGAGAACTCGTGTTGATCAAGTACGTGCCTGAGTTTAGCATTTGTTCAGCTGCTGGCAAGACTGAGCCATCTTCACTGTTCCAGGTCTAAATTCTCCCTTGTGTAAATGCAGAAGCACAGGTTCAAGAATAGCCTGGCCTCTACTTTGAACAGATACTTCTGCTGTGCTCTGTGTAGGACAGGCTGGTAAGGCAGAGTCAGCAAACTGGCATCTTGAGCTGTGCTATTGACAGAAACATGAGTGAAAAGTATGTGGGTTGTGGCTTGTCTGAATCTGTGCTCTAGCTTCAGTCTTTGACATGTCCCTGGGCGCCCTTGTCCTGTGGCTGTGGCCATGTACTGCTCCTTCAAAAAAGGCAGTGCATGAACTCTGCAGGGAACATGAAACCTACCTAACAGCCTTTGAAAATCCAGGAGGACTCTGAATGCTTAAAGCAACTATTGGAAATGTTTTCTGCCCGTAAACCCTGACCACCTAATACCATGAGTTGTTGAAGGAAGAGAGAAATACGCCTGAACAGCAATTCACAGCATAAAGTAGTTCTAGAGTGAGTCAAAAGGAAATCCTGGGCATGGGAACTTGGAGAAGGGGGGATGTGTGCCTGTGGTCTTATGCTGCCTGAAATGCCAATGTGTATGAATTCAAAGTTGTGCCTTGGATGATGTTGTTCAAAGGAAACTACTTGCCTCTAGTCTTCATCAAGGATGTGGAAGTAAAAAGGGAGATTCTGACACTAAGTCACAGCAGTCAGTGACCGCATGCATGTGGTGTGAACTTCCCAGGTGTTAGCACTGAGAAACTAGTAAGAATTTATGGAATGAGTTAAAGGCTATCAAAATCGGAGTACTGTGGAGGTGTATCCACTGCAGAGTGGTTGGCTAGGGCCTAAGCCACCCAGATCGATATGCTGTTTGGTCTCTCAGCTTCATCAAAGACTTAATTGTAACAACACAGCACTGTGCTCCTCTTGCTGCTTTGCTGAGGCTGGGGAGCCCCTGTGCCCACGCTGCTGCTTGCATGGCTCAAACAGCTGCTGCAAACAAACTCTATTGGGTTGCCATCTGCTGGCATTGCCTCTAAGTGCTTCCTACTGGGAGTGGAGAAGAGGACACCTACCAAGGGGGTCAAGAAAGCCTCAAGGTAAAGTGCCTGGTAACTTCAAGTGCTTTATAAGTCCTTCAACCAATTGTCTATGCTTGGCATAGCAGACCTTACATTAAAGGGGAGAAAGCTGCATTGTCATGTAGAGAGCCTGTTCCTAGTCTGTTCTAATTTGAAATGATTTCTTACTATCATCACCCAATGGGCCACATGAAACAAAACAATAATTAGCTTCTGCAAAGCCTTCATTTGGTCTGACTTGAATCATATAAGTCACATTATAGCTAATGTTTTGGTGCAGTATTGACTGAGCTAAAATGCGATTTCTGAAGCTCATTTTCCCTAGAAATAGTTCAAATCATAAGCTGGTATAACTTAAGCAAGGGCAATTCTGCTTTTGATCTTTTAAGGCAAAACCCAGAGTATGTTTGTGTTCCTTTTCCACTTTAGGGATGTGCAAACTGAAAGGTGTGCATAGATCTACCTACACCATTGCCAAGAAGCAGTGGTCCAGACCTGACTGGCTATTCAAACTGAGGGAAGCTCAAAGCTCATGGGCTCAGGTGAGCTTGTGGAGATAAGAGTTTGCTTTGTTGTTAGGCTCTTGGAAGAGAGTGCTTAGTCTGTTGTGGTGGGACAGGGAAGTCACTCACAGATTACCGTCATGGGCAAAACAGGCTCTGTTTAGGGAAATTAATTTATTGTCAATCAAATCAGAATAGGATAATGGAAAATAAATCCTAATCTTAAACCCCTTCTTCCCACCCTTTTCTTCTCCCTGGACTCAACTTCACTCCTGATTTCTCTCTGCACCTCCTCCCCGAGTGGGATGGCGAATGGGGTTGTGCTCAGTTCATCACATCTTGTCTCTGCTGTGCCTTTGGTTTTACACTCTTCTCCTGCTCCAATGCAGGGTCTCTCCTGTGGGAGGCAGTCCTCCAGGAACTTCTCCAGTGTGCATCCTTCCCACAGGCTGCAGTTCTTCATGGACTGCTCTGGTGTGGGCCCCTTCCATGGGGCCACAGGTCCTGCCAGGAGCCTGCTGCAGCATGGACTTCCCATGAGGTCGCAGCCTTCTTTGGGCATCCCCATACTCTGGCATGGGGTCCACCCTGGGCTGCAGGGGGACATCTGCCTCACCATGGACCTCCCTGGGCTGCAGGGGCACAGTCCGCCTCACTATGGTCTTCGTGCCAAGAGGGTAGAAGGGGAGATGACTAATTTCTTGCCATAAAAGTTTGTAGAAAAGATGGACTACTGTCACTGCAAGTCCTTCCTAGAGATTTCTTGACCCACAGCTGCAGCAGTGCTGCTGCTAAAGCATAGTGACCGCTCGTCATCCCCGTGTGTCTTTCATCTCACTTCTAGCAACCCAAGAGTGCTGCCGTGACATCTCGCTTCTAGCAATCCGAGTGCGCAGCAGTCACTCTAAACCGAGCAGCCCCTGACCAGCGACTGCTGTTTCCGCTCTGCTGCTCGGTTTTGCCACAAGGTGGCATCGTTGTTGTCTGACAGACACCCACGGCCCGGGGAAGTGGCTCGCCCCTCGAATGGGGTACTTGCAGTGCGGTTGCTGGCCAGCGCATGAGCTCGGATGGGCACTCTGCAGGTCTGTGCCTTGTGCACGGAACTGGTGCCTCGCAAAGATCTCCTGTCACATCTGTCAACCTCACAGGGAGCCACCGTGCGCTGGTGTTACTGCATCTGGGGGAGTGGTGTGTGTGATGTGGATTGTGATTAGCACTGCAGGAAGTACAGCTAGACCTCTCTTTGCAGGTCTGCCTTTCATGCATCAATGGAAGAAGCAAGGAAGGAGGCCTGCAATGGATATCCCCATGTGGTGTGAGGAAAGAGCACCATAAAGAAAAGAATAAGATCTCTGCCATGACCAGCCTGGAGATGACTGGGCTTCTGTGGGCTGAAAGTGAGACAATCTGTGCCTTTCACAGTTCACTTTCAGAGTTGAATCTACAGGCTCAGCCCTCAAACTGGAGGTTTGGGCCAGCAGTACTGAGGGCTGGCTCACTGCAGGGTGACCACAATGAAACAAGTCATGACCATCCCCAGGGGACATGCAAAGGTGATTCATACTGTGGTGTGGCCATTGAATTAATCTTGAGTAAGAGGTATTTGAGCAGAATGCTCTGTGTGCTTTCTGGGTTAATAAATGTAAGGATGAAACTGCAAATATTTCTTGGGTTGCCTAGTGAGTGGAATCACCTAATCCAACAAGCAGTTTGGATTCCTAATTGGAAACAGAATAAAACTAACTTGGAGCTGCAAAGCACTTCATGGGTACAAAGAGCAAACAATGGCCTGTTAGTATTTATGGCTGTACCCTGTTTCTGTAGCTGGGCTGCCTTTCTCTGGAGGTTAGAATAAGGCAGGAGAAGGACAAAAGCAGTGGCAGTTATGATCATACATTACCACCTTGTGGTATAAAGGTGGGGTAATGACATTTTGCTGTGACTTAACAGTGTGCACTCAGCACTGGGGCTGAAGCCATGGCTGGAGGAGGAGTCTCCCCTTTGTAGTTATCTGATGCTGGTGGAGGACTGTGGTTATAGCCCACAGGGCCCTTGGTAAAGCCAGGCTGCTACTGATGCCCTTTTCTTGAAGCTTACTGGGATCGAACCTGATTTTGGTTTTGCACTAGAACATCATTTCATCAGTTGTTTTTCTGGTTTGAGCCACTTGCCCCCATGCATCCCATGTACAGACCATCCTCAGTGGAAATGTGCTTTATCTGATGCCTGATTTCCACTATTCTTGCTAATTTTTCATGGTTACATAGCTGCTGTTGGGTAGCCCTTATGAGAGCTCATTGAATCAGAAGTGTAGTTGACAGCACCTTCAGATGACACCAGGAGTTTCTTCTGGTGCTTGATCCAACTTTTGGATACTAGCCCTGATGTTCTGGTATGATGCTGATTCTCCTGTTCAGTTATACTGTGTTTCACAAAATTTTCCTGGCTTGGAATTTTATCTAATGAGGAAGTAAAAATAATCTGTGAGCAATGTGTAGTAACTTTTTATCTTGGGAGGGTTTCCTAATGAACAGAACCTGCATAATCTGAAGATTAAATAGCATCAAAAGCATCACTGTGGAGTTTCTGGTCTCAGCTTCTAGCCCAATAGTTTCCATGTCAACTAGTACTCCTCTGGGATGTTGAACAATGACCTAGGTTTCAATAAGCTGCAGATGTTCACCAGGAAAAAAGGGTATAACCTTTTTTCCTAAAGAGGTGAGTACCAAAGCACACTGATTGTCACTGGATGAGATGCTTCCTTCCACTGAGTCTGTTAGGGACATTAGTGGAGCAGGAGGATGCCTCTTGATGGTCACACTGTAGACAAAGAGAAGAGAAGAACTTCTGCCTGAAGCTATCTCTCACTTGTCAGTAGAACTCTGCATGGGGGGCGGGGAACAGGGGAAGAGCTGCAGGAGTTCAGATCAGAGTTTCAGTACTTAAAATAGAGCTATTTATAAGAGGTGTGTCTTGCAGTATTTCCATCCTGTAACCTTAGCCATAAAACATGTAGCTCTGTGTAGGTTCTCGGGAGGTATCCAAAACCCCTGGAGATACATCAATAGCTGCTTGGGACAGGGCTTTACATGTCAGCATGTGTTTGGAACCTGCTTACTTCTCATGCTCAACGTTGCCCTGTACTAGAAACAAACAGGCTATTGCTGGCTGCTGCATGCAAGACTCAGCTTTTCAAAGCCTGGTAGTACTTCTGGGAGAAGAAGAATGAGATTTTGTTTGGCTTAGTTTGAAGTGTGGGCTCTGGTTGCTGGAGAAAGGGGGCTGAAAGTGAGTGCTGACCTGGTATGTTATAATGGATTTTATTGTTCTTCTATTCTGCCTGACTGTGATGAGTCTTCATCTTTCTGGAGTGTCTGCAGCTCTATAAATAAGGAATCTCAGTTCATTGATTTTTAAACAATGGTCTTTCCTGTATTCTAGTTTGTACAAGACTTTGGGTAGATAAATTTATCTTTTAATGTAGCTAAATGAGTTTTTAATTGCTGTATCTACCTTTAAATTTCAATGCAGATTGAAATGATTTATCAATAGTTTATTATAGGTAAATGGTATGGAGAACGGAAGCAAATAGCTAAGCAGTATCTGCAGCCATCAAAATTTGCCATTTATGCTTGTTCTCTGTGAATTTTTAAGGTAAACCAGATAGGGAGCATCCCCTGAAAACAAAATAACACCAGCACAAAAGCACTGTCCCCACTCCACTCTCCTAATTCCTGGAGAGTGTAAAAACCTTTGTGCTGCCTCTGTCTCTGGGCTGTTTCTGCTGGTAGAAGGTGAGCAAGCTGAATGACAATTACATAGCTGACAGCTCAAAGCTTCTACACAACAGCTGAGCTCAGCCAGAGTCTGCACTCTAAATACTGATTACTCATATCCTGCCAAGAGACAGGTTTCCTTAGAGCCTTACAGCCGCCCTGGGAGCCTTCCAGCATCCGTGCTCTCTGCCACAGGCCAGATGTGTTGGCACAGCCACAGGCTAGGCCAGAGAGTGAGCCTTCCACTGGTGAGGGGTCTGTGCTCCAAAGACGGTGTGAGCCTGAATCTAGACTAGCCATGGGCAATGTGTTGGGTGCAGGGACCTGACAAATGCTTGCAACATTGAAGTTTAAAATGATTGTGAGGTGGGCTATAAGAACTCCAGGTTGATTTAATTTGCCCCCTTGTGGCCTCTGGTCTTTGTACTATGTTATGCTTGAATATCAGAGCTTGAAGTCTCTTAGTGTCTCCAAAGGCCACTGGAGGCAACATTTGTCTTCTATTTAAAATGCTAGTTCTGTAGGTCACATACATTCACTATTTGATAATGAGAAGGTATTTGCTTAGGATGCTTATATGGCTAATCTTGCAGGCTTTTGGCCTTGGTCTGGAATGGCATGGTCTGAGTGTACTGAGTAGAAATCTCTTATGGAAAACAAGTTGTGGAATGGTCTGTTGTTGTCATTTCTAAGTTTATAAGATGGGCTATTTGGGTATCTTTTATACATGCTTCCCCAGTGTCACTTGACTTCCATGTCACTGCCTTCAGAGTGACAGAGGGGATCTATATTTGAAAGGAATTCCAACTTGAATGTGACATGATCCCCTATGATAGCTTTGATGGGATTTTCCTTTCCATCACTTCATATTCCATCAGAAAACCCTTCAAACCAATGATAGATTCAGCAGGCACTTTGAGAGGCTGGCAATCACGGTAAATCAGTTAGAATTACTGTATAAAATAAAAATATCAAGGCAGTTAAATTCTTGATCATAAGTCTCCTAACTACTACGATGCAGCCCATGGACAACCCCAGAGAAAGGAGCTATCTGGATCTCTTGTGGTTCCATTTGCCGTGACCTTTGCTGGGGCTTGCAGACCATACATCACATCATTTGGTCAGCAAAAATGCACTGACAACCTCTGTGAGGTTCTACATGTCCCCCAGGGCATAGGCAATGCATGTGGCAGATGTTTCCATGGCTTTCTGCAAGCCTTGCAAATTGCTGCCACTGAACTGCCACCAGAATTTGGCTTGTGGAGCTCACTGGGTCTGGCAGGATTTACCCAAGAAATCAAGGGCTGGGAGTGTCTCATTTTCTGCTACTGGGGAGTTTGCTTTCAGCTGGGAAAGATTTACTCATTCTGGTGATTTACTTGTAGGAGGGAGCCAGAAATCCAGCAAAAGAGGTGTTTTCTTTTGGGTGACTTGTGCATTTTACTGTTTTATTTGTATCTGGGTGTGTTGGGAATGCCTTGAGCATGTTCCTCAAGTTTATTAGCACAGGAAGTTGCCTTTTCACTAGCAGCTTGCTTTCTGCTGGTTCTTCAGAGGATGGAAAGGTCTCTTTCTCCCAAATCTCAGCAGAAGCTTGTCTGAAGCTAAAGTTATCTGCTGAGATTGAGGGTGTCTGCCCAGGGTGTGGGACTGTAGCACAAATTCACTGACTCATCACAGTCTCTGGGGTCTGGAGGAGTGCTAGGTCTAACCCCAGAGGTACCAGTGCTGTTGGAACACAGGTGAGGGCCCCATGTGGGCCAGCTGCTGGAGGTGGCCTTGGAGCCCAGCTTCTGCCTCCACCCTCTCCTCCTTGCCTAGACTGACATCTTTGTCCCCACTGTTCCCTGGGGTTTCCAGTGATTCAGGTTGTAGAAGAATCTAACCCTCTGACTTCAAGGTCTGAACTGCCTCTGCAGGTGATTACAAGGTTTAGAGAGGTGAAACTATGCTAAGGAATATTTGTCCACCCTTCTCTCCCCATGGCTGAGCTGACTTTGGCTCACTAGCATTGGTATTTAAAAGGCTTTCATGTGTGTGGTCCCTGTAAAAATAAATCTCCAAAGGAAACAAATGTTATGTGGTGAAAGTCTGCCAAGTCCCTGTTGCTTATTAGCTCATAGTATTATGTGGGGGAGACTTAACTCTATAGTCTGATATGATACCTATTTTGAAGATTCAGATTCAAAGCCTGTAATTCTTTAGGGTCAAGACTGAGCCATTGGTATTATGGGCTCTCATTTTGAGTGCCTCCACACATTTGTCAGAGCCCTGAAACAGTCATTCATCATTTCAGAAGGTTTTGGTGTGTAAGCTCACAGCAAGCAAAACCTTGAAAGCAGTGACCAGGGATGACATTTCCAAAGCAGTCCTGAAGAACAGAGGTTAAAATAAGAAATGTAACTAAACATCTGCATCTAAATAAACTGACTTGAAAATGTTGATCCAAGACTTCCTTCAAAAGCTCTAATCACTTGATGTGGATTTTTCCAGGGTCCTCATCTGTCACGCAGCCAGACCTCAGCCACTTCCCACCCTAACTTACATCCTGATCAGAGAACATGTTGTGCTATCAGATATGCAGTCTTTTATGGAAGTTAGGATGATGTGTAACAAGGCAACTGGGCATTGACATAGAATACTTCAGGCTACAACTCCTAATGATGCTAGAAACTGGAGTTTCTAGGTGTATGTGAAGAAGTGAGAACAAAGCAGTCACAAAATCCCTTTTACCTGCAGTCTTTCCCTTTCCAAAGTATCACAGTTGCTCAGCAGTGACAACAAACATGCCTTTATACACATTTAGTTACATAGGCAGTAGTCTACATGTTTCCTGGAGGAAAGATGATTCACCTGATTTAAAGCAGATAATTTTATCTGAAGAGCTAAATTTATCTTTCCTTTTTAGCTGGATGAAATCATTGATGAGAAGAAGAATTGTCCTTCCAATTCTCAATCACTCATGCTGCCTGAAATGGTTTAGGTTGTGGTGTCTCAGAGGGTGAGTCTCTCATGATGTGAGTAAATTCTGACTAGCATTAGTGCCTTAAGGCCAGTGAAGAAGCTCTTGTGTCTGACCAACAGAACTGAAGTCAGGAGCAGGCCCTACATTCATCAAGAAAAAGCTGTATATTTTGATGCCTGATTGCATAGCCAGTGTCTGTAGAATGAGGTGATCCTGTTCTCATTTGAAGAATGTGGTGTGATTGCACTGAGAACATGTGAAATCAATCTGGCTCCAGGGTTCTTTACGTCTGATGATGCTCTGGCTGCTTGTTTCATGGCAGAGTTAAAGGAGAACAACTGTACTGAAGGTGATTTGAACACCTTTTAGGAATAACTTGAGGTTTTTCTCAAGATGAAGGTTACCATCATTGGCTATAGAAACCTTATCTTCCAGTCAGGGATGAATACCAGCTGTCTTGCTGGAGTAATTCTGCTTTTTAAAGGAAGTGCAGATGCTCCAAAAGTGCTTCAGGCAGAGTCCTGAGCAGGCATGTCCATGTAGACATTATTTATTTTCTCACCAGGATATGCAAAGAAGTCAAAACCCATCTGATATGCTATTGGAGACCCTTTGCTGTCCTCAGAACTCTCCATACATCTCAAATTTGGGAGGTGAACATGTACAATTCCAGTGACTGCATGGGTTTACATCCTCCTGCTGGGTTACCCTGGCATAGTATCCAGATCCTTAGACATAATCCCAGACAGTCTGCCTCTTCTCTGTCAAAGCTCTGTGCACCACTGAAGGCTGAGTTTGGTTTTCTTTTCTCTATTCTTGCTGTTACGGTACTTAGCACATGATTTGTATTTTGGTATATTTTAAAAGTCTAAATAAATTTGTATTTACAGCAGTATTGTGGTATAGAGAAGAATTGTTAATCCTGGACAGATTAAGCATGTGGTGACGGATGGTCAGGAATTATCTGATTTCACATGGGATCTGATGGGAAGGGAGAAGGCTCAAAGTTCCAGAGACCTATTGACATATGCCCTGACGAGCCCAGACCCTGCTCTTCTCTGGGGTCCTCTCAAGTGCTAATTCCTGAGGAAGGAGAGCAGATCTGTGGGGTCCTCTGTAGTGATCCCACTAAGCATGCAAGGGAGCAGCCAACAGCTTTACTGGAGGGTGCACAGGAGCCCTTGAATAAAGAATGGTTTCAGAGAATAAGGAAGTTAACAAATGCCATGTGTTGCTGGCAAATAAAGATGAGCTGTCAGTGGGTTTGTGTCAGTGTTGCCTGGACTATCATGTAAAGGGCAGACAAAGCTGGAATAAATACTAACTAAATGTGATACTGCTGGGATGTGGCAAAATGACAACATCTGATGTTTTCATTCAAAACGGGCACAGTGCTGTTAGGAAAGACTTCTTTCTACATATGGGAAGACTCTCCCATTTCCAGATCCTGATCTTCTCTAAAAGCACCGAGTGGGGTTGGTGGTGCTGCTCTCTGAGCTGCAGGATAGAAATCTCCATCCAGAAAGTAAGTGAAAGATTTTGTTGTCAAAGTGGAAGAGCCCTGTGCAATTTGGTAACAGCTGAGTTGTCCTGCAGTGGAATTGGAAAATGAAACTGCTTTTAGTTTGGCACATGAGCCAGGCTGAATCTGCTGGGTTAAGCTTGTGTTGAATGACTCTGTCCTGAGCCCCTTGGGATTTGAATGAACTGGGATTCAGAGCTTTGGCTTGTGTCCAGCATTAATGGAGAAAAAACATGCAGGGGCACTTCATGCAGAACCATGAAGTGAATTCTCCCTTTCTGCTAGCCAGTGTAAACATGGTTGCTGTGTAAAACCAGGACAGGAGCAGGACTATGTCCAGTTTCACTGGTCAACTTTGTTCATAGTTGCTTTCCTAATGTACAGGACTCTAGTGCCAGCATTGCAGCACAGTGTGCGGTTGTAGCCATGACCTCCCAGTACTGGTAATCCTATAATGCTGGTACATTGGTCCAATTACTGCTTTATTTTAGGTGGGGCTAGATCCTTTCTTAGTGAAAGTCGAGCCAGGGGGAAATTTGCATCCTTCAGAACTGCCTCCCAAAACCTGCCCCTTTAAACTGTTTACCCTGTTATGTTCACATCTGTTAATGCACCCAGAGCTGACATGAACACACCCTTTTTTTCCCTCAAATGCAGAGAATACAGCAACCAGAAAACTGGTGATGAGAGTAAAAACCGCTGAGGCAAAGTTACCGCGGAGGGATGGAACAAGGCACTAGGACCTAGGAGGCGTCTCATCCACCCTGGCAGGAATTTCTTGCTTGGAGCTCAGACAACAAAGGCAGAGTGAGCCTGGTTTTCTTTCTCTCAGCATCTCCACCCTGCGCGCTGAAAACCGGTGAGTAGAGCTTTTTTAAGTGACTTGCATGCAGGAAAGTAACAGATGTCAGCTAGAACGGGGGAATCTAACTCTTAGTACCTTACAGCATCTGCAGTTCATTTTAAAACCGAACCCCTGCATCCTCTGATTCATTCCCGAAGTTGCTTAGATGTTTCATTGTTCAGTGCATGACACTGGGCTGAATCTGCCCCGACTGCAGTCACGGGGGCAATGTGCCCAACTTGTGTTTTCTGTGCAGATCCCCTCATTGTCATCTTGTGCTTTACTGCAGGCTGGGGACAAGGATTTTTCTGGCATAGGTCACACCGACATTGTAAACATACAGGGAAGAAGCTTCGTTCTGGCAAATACAAGGGGTGGGGAAAAGATAGCAACAGCTTTTCCTGATTTGTACCTGGCTGCCAAGTGCTATTTTAAATCCACTTTCTGCCTTGTGTTAACATGCAAGCAACATACGTGAGCTGCATGTTCCTGGCTGTGCTGGGGGAGTAGAAGGGTCTTTCTGTTGCAGGGTTGGGGGTTCCTCCTCCTTTTGTGTTGGGGTTTGGTGCAGGAGGAAGGTTGTTCATGAGTATAAACTGGAGGCTGCAGAGACATTCCTGCTTGTTGGGTGTCAGCTCAAGTCTCAGCTTTTCTGTGCTGGGGCTGGGAGCCCCCCGTGCTCAGAACAATGAAAGGTGAGGAGCAGGGGCGGCGTGTCCCTTGGGCACTGGCACTTCCAGCAATTAAATCACTTAAGGCTGGAAGGGGGGTGGAAATAGCCCCTTTGTTTTCTCCTCCTCATTAAACGGGAGCAGAAATGCAATTCAGAGGAGTCTCAGGCTGAAAGGAGCTTACCAAAGCTTCATTTCAATGACAGATTTTTCTTTCCAGTCATTTCTTAGAGATGTAGGCTGGTCCTGGGAATTGATTGATGGGCTAGGAGGGGGCTGCGGATAGGGGGAAGGGTGGGCTGGATCTCATTGCTTACCCTTATTGAACAGGCTGTCACAAAGAAACTGCTTATTCCCCTGTGACCATTCTTTCATAAATGCCAGTTTATTCTAATGTTAAACATTCAGATGCTCTGGTTCCTTCCGTGATTCGGCAGATTGAAGGACTGACTTACTGGGATCTCCTTGTTTTCTGTTGCCAGAGGAAACCTCACAGAGCTCAGAGGTTTAATTCATTGCCAACTGGTGTTTGGATGAGGGGTTTTGGGGCTGAGCTGTGATTGCCATGTATCCCTCTGGCCCCAAGTCCCCATTTACTGCACTTTGAAAACTCCCAGGTGCAGGAGCACACAGCTCTCTAGGAACGTGCTCCCTTCCCCCAGGAGTTGGATGCCTTTCAGAATGTGAGGACCCCTCCTACCCTGAGTCCCCAGAATCAATACCTCAGTCAGGGGAGGGGGAGCTTCCCGACTGCATCTGTCCTGCTCCAGGCACAGCTCTTTGCCTTAGTGTTGTTTTTCTCTCTGGATAGTGGTTCTCTAACCTGTCTCTTCGCACTTCTCTCCTTGTCTCCTTCCTGCTCAGCTTCAGATCTTTAGGGTTCACCAAACTATGGAACTTGATTTTGGACACTTTGACGAACGAGACAAGGCGTCCAGAAACATGCGAGGCTCACGTATGAATGGGTTGCCCAGCCCTACTCACAGTGCTCACTGTAGCTTCTACAGAACCAGGACCTTACAGGCACTGAGTAACGAGAAGAAAGCCAAGAAGGTGCGTTTCTATCGCAACGGGGACCGCTACTTCAAGGGGATTGTATATGCCGTGTCCTCTGACCGCTTCCGAAGTTTCGATGCTCTCCTGGCTGACCTCACCCGGTCCCTGTCTGACAACATTAACCTGCCTCAGGGAGTCCGTTACATTTACACCATCGATGGCTCGCGGAAGATCGGGAGCATGGATGAGCTGGAGGAAGGTAATTGCATCGCGGGCTGGTGCAGTGAGGAGGCGGGGTGTGAAGGGGGCTGCACCACTTGGGGCTGCTGCTAAGGTCACGTTTCCTCAGGTGCTTGAGGATTTCTGCCCCTTTGAGCTAAGTCTACCTGTTCCCCTTCCCTCTGGAGAGCTGCAGGAGAGGGTGACAGTGCAGGGGCTGACATCTTTGGGGTGTCCTCAGCTCGGGTGCAGACATAGGGGTGTGTCTGACTCCTGGTTAGATATGGCTGTGTCCATAGCTCAAGGGCTTTCTGAGGGTGTCCCCATGTCTTTCCAGGCTGGGGAGGAATGTGTCCCCCAGATGGATCCAGGGAGTGGCTGAGAAGCAATATGGGTTTCTCACTGTGGTGGATGGGTATGAATGGAAAAGCAAAGGGTGCTGGGGGATTCATGTGTGTGTAATGCAGGTGGGAAGGATTTATGCACTTTGTGCATGGGGGTGTTTTGAGGGGCTCGTGCACTCCGTGTGTGTGTGTTGGGGTGTGGTCAGGGCTGTGCAGGGACTTGAGTGTGTGTAATGGGGTGCTGGGGTGCATGCAATGTGTGTATGGTGGGTGTGTGGAAGGTGGGGTGTGAATTACTTTACAGTGTTTAGGAAGTATGGGGGGGTGTACTACAATGTGTTTAGGGGGAGTTAATGAAAAGTGTGTGTATGGAGAAAGGTGTTTTGGGTGAGTTGCACTTGGTAAAATTTGGGGGTTTACACATATGTGGAGGAAGGTGTAAGAAGGGTTAATTGCAGAGGAGGTGTTGGGATTCCTTATTCCTTGGGAGGTTTCATGAGGGTGTTGGTTTGGGTTTGTGCACAGGAAGTGTGTGGAGGTGTGCTGGCTGTGTGTGTGTAAGGGGGTGTGTTGGCTGTGTGTGTAAGGGGGTGTGCTGGCTGTGTGTGTAAGGGGTGTGTTGGCTGTGTGTGTGTAATTGGGGGTGTTGGCTGTGTGTGTAAGGGGGTGTGCTGGCTGTATGTGTGTAAGGGGGTGTGTTGGCTGTGTGTGTAAGAGGGGGTGCTGGCTGTATGTGTGTAAGGGGGTGTGTTGGCTGTGTGTGTAAGAGGGGGTGCTGGCTGTGTGTGTAAGGGGGGGTTGCTGGCTGTGTGTAAGGGGGCATTGGGAGTTCATGTGCTGTGTCTGAATACGGTTCACACAGTCTGTATGGAAGGGAGGTGTACGGAGATGTGCAGATGGGAGGTGTGTAAGGGGGTGTATTTGGGAGTGTTTCTGCAGATGTTGTGTGTAGTGGGTGGGTTGCTGTGGTAGGTTGGGGGGGGAGTGTGAGAAGGCATCCCCTGCGTGGCAGATCTGAGTGTGCTGGGGATGCTCAGGAGAGGGCTGAGTGTACCCCTGTATTTAGAGAGGGTGTCATGTGCCTGTTCCCCCGAGGGACACTTGGAATGTGGGGTGAAGGATGAGTCAAGAATCAGTCCTACCTGGCCAGGGCATGGCTGTGGGCAAGCCATGCTGGAGGCGCAACCAAACTGGGGTGCACAGGCAACACCCGAAGCCTCCCTGCTTTTCTCTTCCCTGAGCAATCCATTCTTTGTTTGGAGCTCGAATATCCTGATTATCTGTTGCAAGAAGGGAGTTGTTCTTCCCTGTTCCTTGATGTTTTCCTCCAAGCAGATGACCTGGCTGATTTGGTAACAACAGAAATTCCTCAAGGCTTTTGCCTGTAGTAGAAGACAATGGATGTGTGTTAGCCATTGAACTGCAGGGGCATCCTCAGCACTGAGTCATTGTGTGACCTTGACTAAAGCATCTCTCCCTGCAATTCCTTATCTGTCAAATGGGATACTCATTTCCCCAAAATACTTTGTGAGGACAAGCACACAGAATAAATATTGGTTTCCATAGAGCAGTTCTACTGTGAGGAAATTGCTGCCTTTCAGAGTGCTGATGCAGCCCTGCTGGAGTTATTCTCAGCCCAGTTACAGCTGTCAAACGGAGGTGTGGCTTCCCTTAATGTCAGAGATTCTGCCAGGTTTCATTCTGAGCTTTTCATATGGTGGCAGCTCTCAGGCCTGCTTGGCCCAGGTTTTACATGAATCCTCAGCAGTCGTTCCACAGCAGAAAATGCAGTTCTTTATTCTCTTTTTATACTCTTCCCACATTTATGCTCTTTCTGCCTTTTTTTGCCAGTGAAGTTAAACCTTTGGTTCTTACACCTGCTTTACACTGGGTTTTGCTGCAGGTCAGAATGTACCTAGCTCTTAAAATGTTTTTGACTGGGTAAAGCACAGGCAGGAGGTGATGGGATTTGGGTTCTGGCTTTGTTCTGCCAAAGTGGTATCTGGAAACAGCACTGAAGAAGTGGTACTAAAAGGAAAACGGGATTGTCTGTGTGATTGTGTCCTCAGCCCAGCATCAGTGAGAAAAATGCAGTTGGAGCAAAGCGAAAACAAAGGAATGCAGTGTTTGAAAATGCAAACGTTGATCTGCTTGTCATTGATAGCTTAGTGATAACAATATTCCCGTATTTCTAGGGATGACCTGTTGCAGAAAAGCAATCTGGGAAATACATTACTTTTGATTTCTAATACCATGGTTGTAACCAACCTTGTGGTAAACTGCTGGTAGCTTGGGTGTGTGTAACTGCACTAGGTACACACATGGAAAACTGGGATTTGAGTGTAATTGTGCTGACATACGAGAACAGTGCATACACAGTGTATGTTTGCCATATAAATTAGCTTTCTGCTTGGAGACTGAGCGTAACTAAACCAATTCTAGTTCCTAAAATGTGACTAATGTTGTCATTTCCAATAAACAAGTAGAACCTGGGAAAAGAACTCACCAGAGAGGTTCATCTCAGTGTGATTGCTGAAGCTGTAATATTTCACATGGATCCCTACTAACTGCTTGTTGGGATGTGCCTCTTGGTCCTTTCCTGTACTGAACCCTAATGCCTTACATTTTGGAAGGCCACCAGGACTCTGTCACACAGGTTCTTTTAGCTGCCTGCTGAGTTCTTCCTTACCTGGCACTGGCTGCTTTCCCCACACTGCCTCCTGTACCAGAGAGCTGCCCATGTCCCTGTCTCCCAGTGACCTTCTCTCAGAATCAACTTGTCTGATCATTTCTTTCTCCCTCCTTTCGCTCCTAATGGCCATCTTCCGTCACTGTAGTCAATGTCTTAATCTTGACTTCCTATTTCCAGCATTCAGTTTTAATGACTTTGTGAATAATACACGTGCTGCCATTGATTAGGACTGTATTTTTCCTGAATCTGTATGTTGAGTTAATGCAGTACAGCATATTCCTGCACTGTTACAGCTGATCCTGACTATAGGTAAATTGCTGACAGCATCTCCCACTTGTGTACTCCCTTGGCTGAGTCAGGAGTGGATGTTGGGCCCAAGTGCTGCTGTCTATCATGGTTGGTTTAGTCAGTAAGTAAATCTTTTGGAAAAGAGCACCAGGTGATCTTTATTCCTTTCATATTATAATTGGTTCTACTGACCAAGGCTTTAGGAAGTCGATATATGAAGGTGCCTTTATAGATTATTGGTGAGCCACTGTTGTAACAGTTAATTCTGTGCCTTGTACTGTGAGAAAACTTGAATATGAATGATACTAAAAAACCTCATGTGCTATCTTTCCAGCCTTGCTCAAGCTGATGGTAGAGCAGCTCATACTGTCACCCAAATTTATACTAAAACCTGGTTGCCTTTGACATCTGGACAGAATGGCTTCTTCCTTGGTTCACTTGAGCCTCCCTTATAGACCCATTGTGATGGGATGGCAAATTCTCCCTGTCTCGGCTCTGACTACTCTTTTTCTTTGAAGGGAGGGCTGGATATAGGTGGAAATGGATGTTATGCATTCTTTTCCACAGCAAAGATGGCTTAAGAAATGCTGTTCTTGGCCACATCATTCCAAAGTCAGGTTGCAATCTGCTGTCTCTGCCACAGATGAGCTCTTTTTAATCCACTCCATCATTTTGCTGGTTTCCCATGTGGCCTCACTAGCAGTTGCTTGACATAAGGAAAGGAGCAGTGAAGTGCAAGCTGAGAGTGAAGGAAAGGCACAAGGCAGAGTCTTGGCTGCTGAAGCATTGCACCTCAGTGCTGGTGGAGAGTGGACTGGTTCCTCTGGAGGGAGGGACTGACACTTCCACAGAAGCCAGATACCCCTCACTTTTAAAGATCAGACATTTGTCACAATGTATTTAGAGATGCTGACCAAATGGGGCATCCTACTGTGGAAGGCACCGTTTAAACATAGGAAGAGATAACTCCTGCCCTTGGAGATTATGGTCTGAACATGTCAAGGTAGAAGAAGGTGTTGAGGAACTAAGATGCATCTTTCAGGTTATTATAAGTAGACTTAGGACCTGCTTCTAGCCAGTGTCTGACTTCATGTGGAAATAAACCCACCAAATACGAATACAGCATTAGTTAGACATGGTCAGCAAAGGCAGAAATGCAGACATAGACTAAAACTAGAACTTGAGAGGCTCAACATTTAGTTGAAGCTGTAGAGCTCCTCCCTTCTGAGCTCCTGGTTTACTTGGGCTGTTAGGCAGGACACAGCCCCCATTGTGCTGTGGTAAGAGAGCCCATGCAAGACTGGGTTTATGCCCTTGTCCAGTGCTGGGCTACTTGTCTGAAATTTGCTCTTGCTTCAGATTAAACACTAGAGAAAGCTGAATAGGATTTTGGTTTGCTCAGTAGGGTCTCATTATAAATGTTCTTGTGCTGTGTGAGATATTCCAGAAAGTGTTTCCAAGCTTTTTGTATCCTGTTATGCTCTGGGGAATCTTTTCCAAAAGCTTGTCCTGGAGTGTTTCAAGTGATCATACGAGGGACTCCACCCTGGAGCTGCGTGGAGCCTGGTGTGTGCTGGGACTGGGGGGCTCGTAGGAAGTGTATTGAAATCCCCACCCAGTGCGTGCGTGTTCCAGTTTGCTTGGAATACTGAGTTTCACATAGTCCAATATTGAAGTCTTGGGAACCTATGCCATTGTTTCCTATGGCTGTTGTCCTGGCAGCTTGGCTAATTACAGTCTATATAACAAAACTTATCCTTGTGGATCTGTTTCATTTGCTTGCTTCTCCTGGCTGTTGCACCAGGACTGGTGTGGTCCCAAGAAATTCTTTCCGGGCATCATGTGGTTTTGAAGGCGATTTCTAACCATGCATTTCTTTCACTTAACAGAACAAGAGGTGTCTGTCTCATGGAAGAGCTCCCAGTTGAAGAGCCAAAAGAAGGAAGCTCTTCCAGAGTTCATTTTGCCGTGGCGGAGTAGGTCTTGAGGCAGAGAAAGGTCCATTTTAATGCATAAAGAAGCAGAAAGTTCATGCATTTGAAACTAAAAGCCTACTTTAACTCCATATGCAATGAACTCTGGAAGGTGTTAAATCCATTATTCCTACTGCAGTCATGGTGAATCCCATGAAACACAAAAGCTGGACACAGTAGCACTATCTCAACTTTGCAGGAGCAGAGCTTACAACCAAAATAATTGCCTGTAGCCCACAGAGGCTGTTTTTGGAATAACTGTTAGCAGTGACACTTTCAAAATGGCCCCAATCCAGCTTTCCCGATTTTTCTCGCAAGACTTCTGCCTGCGGTTCGTTACACTTGGAAACTTGTGGGGCATGCTGAGGAGGGATGACTTGTCCTGAAAGCACAGCCTGTCGTTTTTAGTATTGTCACAAGGAGCTGCTGTAAGAGGGCTGAGAGATCAGTGCTCGTCTTGAGCTTAGAGTTCCTCTAAGAAACCTCCTCTAAGGCAAACCTTATCTCTGCTGAGATCATCCGCTCTTTAGTGGCTGAGTAATCACCTTGTGCTTCTGTCAAATGGGTGGCACAGTACTGTGTAATGCACTTGTAGCCAGAGTAACTCAGTGTGTTAGGAGCCATGGCTTCAAATGGCAAAAATGCTGATCAGGGCTTAAGGTCTACAGTCAGTTCATCTATTGCTAAGGGCAGGATAGAAAGAATAAATAAGTGTCTTGGCTGGTTTGGTGGCACGATAGCAGTTGTGACACCTCTGGAGCACGCTGGCATGGTGACAAGTGCACATCACGCTGCAGGGCTTTGGTTTCACTGTGTAGGAAGGGCATCTTGCACTGACCTGGCACTGTGCTGTCCTTAGTGCATTGTGTCATGCCCACAGCATGTTCAGCAGCAGCCTGGATCTTGTCAGGAGGATGCTTCCACTCCTGCAGAATCTTTCCACCCCCAGTGAATAAATGTCTTTCTCTGGGCTCCCATTTGGGGTTTTGTTTGGCAGCAATGACAGGGCTGTTCCTCATAACCTTCTCAGGGCTTGTATTTGGATTTCTGCACATGTACACAGCTGCTTGTGCTCAGAAGATGTGTTCCTGGAAATATTTGTGCACAGATTTTATGCTTAGGGCTGGGGAGCAGTGTACTGCTTGGAGTGGTTTCTTTTGCTTTTGACAAAATCTCATATCCTCCCCTTCCTTCTCTTCACCTGTGCACGTCTTCTGCAACTGTGCTATCACTCAATATTTCTTTGACTGGCACAGTTGTACACCTTGACTTCCTATTATAGGCTTAGTATAGATGGAAGTAGCAGAGAAACCGAGAAACTACTCCTCTTTCTGTGATAGCACTATTCCCCATAAGATTTCTCTCTCTCGTGATCTTCTGGCCGCAATATCACAGTGGCACCACAGTACAACAGTGTTTGAAGCTGGCAAGTCCACAAGTCCCTAGCCCATATTTGCTCAATCCTGATACCACCTAATGGTAAGATTTGGGTGGCACTCTGCTGTGGGAAGTGAAATAGCGGAATTCCTGGTTAACAAATAGCAAAAGGGGTGTGCCTCACTGAGGAACTTGAATAAGAATTGTGCTGCTATTTGAGGGCCATAAACTGATTTGGGAAGACATCAGCTGAAGGGATTTTTAACTTCAGTTAAAACTTTGGGTTACACCTTTAGGTCAGAGAAGAAGGAAGGAAAAGCTCCTCTTCCCTGCCACTCCACTGCTGTAACTGCAGAAATGATGCTGGAAGAGTTGCTCTTCTGAACTGCTCTTCTGAAGTGTCACTCCCAGCAAATTGCTGTCTGGATTTAGAATTCAGTGAGGTATTTGCAGAGGTTTGGTTTAACTGAAACCAAGTGAAAAAGGGCAGATTACATTTTCCACCTGTGATTTTCAGTGTAATTGGAAAGGTTACTATGTGTGTGTGTGTGTATATCTGTATATGTGTATGCACGATTACCTAATGCCACATTTGTGGAAGCAGAGCCTGGGAGAAGAGTACTGCCTAAACGCCACTGTTGCCTTCAGTGTATGCTCTTGTAAATACACTAGACAGGTACGGTGTGAAGGGAAGAATTTCAAATGATTCAGCTGGAGCTAAGAGTAATAGTGCTCTATTGAACAGACCAATAATCTCTACTGTTTACTTTAAAGCATGGAACTTATTAATGGAAAATATGCTCTAACACCTCCCATGTTTATAGAACACAGCACAAATACATACTTGCTTTCATTGTGGCGTCTTCAAACTCAAAGCATTACATAAACACAGATGAAAGTCAAGCCTTGCAACACTTCAGTGGCAGATACTGCTACTTCTGCTTCCAGGTAGGGAAGCAGAGGTGCAGGCTTGGTCGGTAGCTTCCACAGGGAGGCCTGGGCATGGATGAGGAGTATTCCGATCACTTATTCCTAGCCCTGCATTTAAACATAGAAGTCCCTTTTCTCAAAGGCTAATGCTACGGTTCTGTTGAGCACACTTATAAAGGCTCTGCCACCCAGGGATTATGGGCTTGGGAGGGCTCAGGTTCTTAGGAGGGCTAATTCCCCGTGTGCATTTCAAACTCCCCTTGCTGCACTTCACACAGTTTGAAACTGGAGAGGAGTGTGAGCTCCCTCTGCACTTGGTGTTGCTTGGCTGAAACAGAGTAATAAACCACAACTTATCACTTATTAATCAGAAAGACTTATTCAGTGCTTCTGAAAATCAATATCTCCAATGGGAATCCATTATAATGTATGGTACTCCGTGGGGTATCTTTATGCTTCTATTGAGTCAGAGTCAAGAAATGTAAGAAATTAAGGATCTTCAGCAATGGGCACTACAGGATCAGTTTATGGAGGGGTTTTGCTGACAGCATACATGCCTCAAATATAGAACTTTATTGCTTATTCAAGGTAACAGAACCTCCTGGTGGGATTATTGCATTTGGGCGATGCTAGCTGATAAAATGCCCAACTGGCAGTGTTCATTAGGAGCCTTGCTAGCTGTCTTCTCTCTTCTGTATTTCTGTTCTATCTTCAGAAGGGAAAACAGAATATCTGCTTCCTGTTGATAAATGATTTTGGTCATTGGAGATGGAGAAAAGCTGCAGTTGATGTAAGCACCATGAGTACACATCCCTTTCTGGCGAACTGGATACAAAGTTGGGGTTAAAATGTTAGCATCCTGCATCTTACTATGGCTGCCAATTAGCAGTAATAAGGACATAAATACTACACAGACTGCTCTTTTAAACCTATTAAAGTCTTCTGGTTTTATGTACCTGTTAGTGGTCTGTCAAGGGATTGTCTCAGTGCCTCCATCAAAAATGCAACTTAATCAGCAGAAGGGTGAGTACAGAAGCACTGAACTGGCTGTGCTACATGTCTGGACCATAAACTGCTGTGGAAATCAGTGGGCTGTTGGAAAATCCGTATTTACACTTTTGCCAATTAGATGTGAAATCCTGCCCTGGAGATCTTGTAATGGAAAGCCAGACTCAGGTGTTGGGTAGGCTCTTCAGAGATGGCCAGTTTGCAGTAGGGAACAGATAAGGAAATGCTGCCCGTCTACTTACATGGAGAAGGATTTTTACATATTCAAAACAGTGCAATCTCTATTTTGATTTCAAGCCTATCGTAATATTTAAAGAACTTAATTCTGCAAAATCAGCTCAGTGCAACACTGAAAGAAACTCCATAAAATCCTACAGGTACCCATGTCATGCCTTCAGTTCCTATTAAAATTTTATCTAATGGTGAGACAAAAAGTTTTTCCTCTAGCAATGACTGAGGTTTTTTTCCAGTTGCATCCTCAAGTGTTCAACAGCCTGAGTCATTTCAGACTAGACAGCTACATTCCCTTAGGGATACTGTTTTCCAGTCTCGTTCTAGTCATAACTCTTCTAGCATCCATCAGATTTGCAGACCCAAAAGAAGATCCTATAAATCCTTTAAGGTGCTTTTAAAACCCTGGATAGGACTCTGTAAATCACAGACAAAGCTTGAAACTAATTTTGGATGGGGTAGGGAAGGGTGTTTTCTTTTTGATGAATTACTAACAAGACTGTATAACCCTACTTTACCATGTCTAAATTGGGATTTAATGTATTTTTGGTTGGTACCAGCCATGTAAAAGCAATGGGTGGTATTTGGTGTAGTGTTTTATATCAGGTGCCACTAGGTCTGTCCTCTAATAGAACACTGACACTATAAGGAAGCATATTTGTTATGCCTGCAAGATTTATCAGAGCTGCTTTTGGTAGAGACTGTTCAGTACCAGGATTCCATTATTATTCAGGCATGAAACAAAAGGTACTTTGTGGGTGAATGTCGATATCCTCTTGGCAGGGGATGACAGGCTGAGGATGTAGCTGGGTCTGTGAAGATGGAGAGAAAGCTGGCAAACTTACAAAATAACTTGGGTGATTAAATGCATTTGGTGTTTAGGAGCTTTTAGCTGCTTAGTTGCATGTTCAGGTGTCTGAATACCTTCAGAACTCTCAACCTTTTTTAACCTCTAGTTCATGTGGCTGAGTGGTTTGTATTTGATGTAAGCCATGGCTGACTTGCTTACTGTGGGGAAATCCTAGTTGTATTTTAAATAAGCACAAACATAAAATTAAAACAAATCAAAACATTTTCATAACAAGCTGTCATAGAAGTGCTAATGGAAAAATTATTGACGATTTGCACAATTAATGGAGGAAATGGATACAGTCTGGTTTTCAGCTGTCCTATGGCAAGAAGTGTAGAATTAGACTGGTGTTCATTTCTTTCCAAAGGGGAGAGTTATGTTTGCTCATCTGACAACTTCTTCAAGAAGGTGGAATACACCAAGAATGTCAATCCCAACTGGTCTGTCAACGTGAAGACATCTGCCAACCAGAAAGCACCTCAGTCTCTGGCCAGCAGCAACAGCGCCCAGGCCAAGGAGAACAAAGATTTTGTGCGTCCCAAGCTGGTAACCATCATCCGCAGTGGGGTGAAGCCCCGGAAGGCAGTGCGTGTGCTCTTGAACAAGAAGACTGCCCATTCGTTTGAGCAAGTTCTCACTGATATCACTGAAGCTATAAAACTGGAGACAGGAGTGGTCAAAAAGCTGTATACCTTGGATGGGAAACAGGTAGGAGTTTTTCCAGATGTTATATGTCTTTCTTTCTTTTATCTTGAGGCTTTGCTGACTCAGAATGATTTTTGAAGCCTAAAATTAACCTGAGATGATCATTGCCATCTGTTCTTTTAGAAGTCAGACTTCTCATGCCAGTGGTTAAGTTACTAAATTTTCACTGATATTAATATCAAGTAAAGAATGTAGGCAACAGTGTGAGGGAAACAGATGCTCTGTCCTGCACGCCAGCACGCAGTGTGTGTTGTCCGGACTGGCTAAATACTAACATGGGGAGTTCAGCTCACAGCCACCAGCTAATTTGGGTCTGGAGTAATTGCAACAACTCTCAAGCTTTGTATTCACTCAGTGAAAATGTGTTGCTTGATTTTCCTTGCCCTCACATGAAGGCATGCTAAGATAAAGTAATTGACCCAAGCATTCACTTCTGGCTGGCTCAGTAATTAGCAGGAAAACCACGAAGCTCTGTTGTGTTTTCTTGACTAAATACGTGAAGAAATAACATGCAGAAAGGGATTTGGGTCAGAAATGTTTGGTGGGTCATCACAGTGTGCTTCATGTGTACATTTTCTTGGAACTGAAAGAAACATCTGTCTTGTGTTAGTAGCTCCATAGCAATAAGCCATTTTATATTGCTGTATCTATGAAAACCCTTAAAGGAATGTGGAGAAAAACTCTGGGTTCTGGGAAGAAACAGATTCTTCAAGGACAGTTCTAAGCTTGATTTAAAAGTTCTGCGTCTTCTGTAACTGAGGGATGATCCTATTTTTGTCACTATTTCTCTTGGTCCAGATTCTAGAGTGAGGCAGCACAGCTTTTGTAGGTAGGGGTGGACCCTGGCTGTTCTAGGGATTGATGCTATTGCTTTAAATTAATTATTTTTCCTATCTCTGGAGAAAATGATTCAAATTCTCTCTTGAAATACCATGCCAACCCCAGGCAATGCATCAAACTAACATGCGGACTTTACATATGAAAATGCCTTCCAACCCCAAATACAAGCTTGTAAAGTGTCCTGTGCAGTCCCTGGGAACTGAGAGTGTCATGGCACTCTAGCCTGTCTGATAGTCTTGGTTTTTCCCAATCTCTGGATCCTGCATGTTTCTAACTTCAGATACACAAAAATCACATGTGCCTATCGAAGCTTTTCTTTCCACTTGTCTCAACCCAGCATTTTTTCTTTATGTGATGTATAATTTATATGTATGTAGGTGACTTTCCAGCTAGACTGTCTGTAGATTCAGTAGCGTGCTGTAAATAAGCAGTGATACAGAGAATGATGTACTGGAAACCTTGAAAAAGGCTGGAGGAAGAGGAAGGAAAGAGTCACAATCTGTCCTCATTGAGGAAATTCTACATGGGCACAAGTTCATGTGTTTTGGGTCACAGCAGCTTTATACAGTGTTTAGTAGATGATTCTGGCCTGAAAGCAGCATGAGCCTACTCATGCTGACCCAGAGTCCTGTTCCTCTCACAGTTGTGAATGAGGACCTTAATCTGAACTTGCAAATTGCCTCAGTTCTTTGAGAACAGCCAGCATTTTGGAGGTGAGATGTTGCTTTGGGTGATGTGCAGAAATAGGGATGTCTCATGTGCTGCCATCAAACTGTTCTCTTCAGAAAGGAGCACAAAAATCTATGTAATTTAGCAGTTCCTATTGCAAGCTGTTGTCCGTTGCAGACACCACACCATACATGACTCCTCTTGAATCAAAACGTAAAAGGCAATGTTGTTTGCCTCATGTCAAGTGTCAGCCTCTGATCACTGTACAGTGGCTGGTGCTTAATTCAGCACTGTTTTGGCTGGAGCAACCTGACAACTTCAGCCTCAGGTTTTGTTGCAGAAATGTGATGTCAATAAAGACTGAGCAAAGATACCCCATTCAACTTGTTTTGCTGCCTGTGTAATTCACTGTTTTATGAAATGTGATATTTCATTGTGTGTTGAACCACCATGGGGAGTTTCCTTGTATGCAAATGTCCACACAGCGTTGCAGCTATTGAAAAAGTGAGATTTTGTGATCTGACAATTTGATAATATCCATTGGGCAATTGATATTTGTTTGCAGCTTACCTGGCTCACTTGGGCTTTGCTTTTATTAGATTGCAGGAAACCTTCCTTGTTTTTTTCATCCAAGCGTGTTCTTGGTGTTGAAGCTAGAGCTTGAAGCTTCTCCTGTGGGTGCAGTGTTTGCTGTTAGGGTTTCCATGACATTCTGCTCCCTAAAATTTGACCTTCTGACATGACATTGGAAATTTTTACATGTCTGATTCTGACATTAGAAAGAAATTCTTGAATGCCTAATTCTGACAAACAGTGCTTTATTTTCAGGAGAAAATATTCATGCAAAAGCACAAGCTGCTCAAAGCTGAAATCCTGACAAGAATCCTGACAGTCTGTCTCTTTGAGTGTCATCAGAGGCACGTTCCTCCCTCTATTGTGAAGTGCTAACATTTACAAAAGGAACATGCAAAAGAAAATCATCCTTTTCCAGTCCATGAGCTGGGACTTAATGAGGGGAGATGATTACTTTATTTCAAGGCAGTTCCGTGGTGCTCATCAGTAATCAAGATGCTTTAGAAGTACAGACAATAGTGGCAGTGATGGAGTGGTGTGTAAATAATCACATTCCTGTGCACTGCAGACCTACTGCACTGGGAGCAAGAAAGCAGTTAACTGAGAGCCGGGTGGGGTGTGTTTGAATAGATGGAACAACCAAAACAACAGTGAGGTTGTGCTTTTGAAAGGAAATTCTCTTTCTTCCTATATCTTAGGTTGCCTACAGGAATATGGCCCTTTTGGAACTGCTAAATTAGTATCTTATGTTTTGATTCGGAGAAAACTCCAGGAACTCACCAACAAAGTTTTAAGTTGACAAGCAGGTATTCTTTACTGCGGCGCCAGGAGACACGGGGGATCATTCCTCCAAGCATGTCTCTCCCAAGCATCAACCAGGGTGTGATTATGTTGTTGTTAAACATACATATTCATTAGATTACATACATTACATCATACTTTTAGAGAATGCCTCCGGTAGGCACACAAAAATGTGGGAGTGGGCTCTCAGACCTCTGGTGGTTATTTCTTCATCACTTTGTTTTAGGATCATTGTCATATCAGTAACCACCAGGTGGTTCTGGCAAAGCTTATCTTTGTAATTTCCTTCTCTCTACAGTGGCTAACAAAGCCTAACATCCTAGAGGTTACTCAGTTACAACCCTATTCTTCAATCAACACCATTCTTCTGTTTTAATAGTTTATTTAACTTGGTCTTGCACATCTTTCTAATGCCTCGTGCCTTATCTGTCTGTACTTAAGCTCCTTGTCCTTGATGGACATCCCTGAACTTGAAAGGGTTTTCAAACTGTTGACCAAATATGAGCCATGACACAGAAACACAACAGAGATTTAACTTTTGAACTTTTTTGGCCATATAGGAAATGGGACAGGTCAAAGAATCCAGTGCATTAAACAAATATTACAAGGGATCAAATTCAGCACTTGATTTCATGCCTACAACTGTCCTGTTGAAATGCATAATATATATTAATATACACATATGCAGGATTGAATTTGGTCTGATCTGTGGATCAGGGTGGAAACCAGTTGTCTTGAGAGATTCCTTCTCTTTCTTTAAACACTTGGTTATCTCTAGTGTCCCAAATAAGTCGGGATTCCTGGGAGCACTGACTGCTCTATAAACACGATGACTGTTTCTGCTTCATGTCTTTAATACACCAAATTAGAAAACAGAATGTGAGACTGAGGATGAAGTTGCATTCAGATATTTTGAATGCAATAGTCTGAACTAGTCTTTGTATAGATTTACTGTCCTTTTTGTACTTAAGTTTCTTTCTCACTATGGTGTACAATAAATAGGTGTTTTGCTGGAAAACAGGAAGCTAATTAATCACTGACAGCCCGGTGCCCATCTTCTGCTTCCTATACCTTGCTTTGCAAGTGGTTTCTGTCTGCATTCATTCCTGCTTTTAAGAAATGACCAGTAAAAGCTAATGCCTGCTGTACATACTAAACTGTTTTCCTGTGCTGACTTGTATTCCAAAGTCTGTGAGCTGTTCGGTAGGTATATGAAGAGATGTAGTGACAAAAATTAGTCCCTTTTTTTGTGACTGGCCAAGTGGGTGATACCCACTGGGGTGATGAGGAACTCATCAAGCACCTTCAGTTGTGCTTTAGCTTTAAGATACTTTTCGTGGTATGGAATTCCTTCTGCTTTTTCTTCAGCTGATGTATTGCCATCTCTTAACTAAACCCCGCCTTGTGTGACACAGCAATTAACATCACCAAATAAGCAGAATAAGGTGCTGTTCAGAGGGGGAGAGCTTATACACTTCGATTCCACCTATGAATTGATATTCTGATCAACAAGCAGGGAACTGAATGTGGTTTTAGCCATAATGACATGCAGTGATCTTTTCTCCCTGTGCTTGAAGACTTCAAAGCCCAGAAGACAGACATTCATTGGCTTTTACCTAGCCCAGACAAAGTGCTTCTGTATCTGAGGGTTAGCTGTCTCTTCACATGAAATGACGTGTGTTTTCATATGTCAGGATCTTTGTGACTGTGCTCCCCAAAGAATTTCTAGTCTTAATAAAATGGCCCCCTCTAGCAGTCCTTGCTTTGAGGAGGATTTCATGTGGCAGGTGATGAGTGAAGTTCATCTTTCTGTTTGCAAGGCTGATGTGAATGCCTGGGAGGCCAGGCCTCCCCTCCTGGCCAGAGAAGAAGTTGCCAGTTCATTTTAGATGACTTGCATCTAGGAAGGGCAGCAGCCACAGAGGGAGAAGCAGATGACAAAGCTCAAAACAGGTTAAAGCTCTATTGATTAGATTAATGAAATTGTATCAATGTGACATAGAAGAAGGCTTGTCTCAAAATATACAATTACCTCCAATGGCTGTAGCCTGTAATTGATGTTCAAGAAGAAGGTGAATACCTCTATGATGTACCTAGTAACATCTGCATTCCTGAAAGGTGAGAGGGAAAATATTCCCTCTAGAGCCCTGGAGATGCTTAAGTTACACCCTGAGGCGTGAGGTTCAAGGTTACAAAGCAAGCAAATTGCTTTGTGTTATTACACATGTTGAGGGGTAAGATGTCAGAAACTCTTAATCCTTCTGAGCCTATAGAATTCTGAGATACAGAAAAACTGCATTCAGGTAACCCCAGAACAAAACAGTTCCATGCATTTGTGTAAAGCTGAGATCTAGCCCAAGAACAAAAGGGAGGGAAGAGCAGGAGATGTGTGCAGGTGTGGTTTGTAGCCTGCCTCCTGCAAACGGCCCTGCATCAGCCAGTGCTCACAGAAGGGAGGTGAGTCCCATCTTCCCTCCCTGCTGCATGAAGCTGTAACAATGAAACCGTATCTGTTTAGCATCTGTTTCTTAGTGCTTCTTGCTAAATGTTGAGATTTGGCAGGCCTTGCAGAAATCTCCCTCTCTGGTACCAAGAGGCCAGGTCTGGATGGAAGAATTGTGCAGGCAGGGTCTTTGCCCATAGCTGCCTCCCCGACAGGTCCCTCAGGGTGAGGATTGCTCCCAGCTTCACTTCTCATTGCTTTTGCAGACTACTCTCACTTAAGAGTGTTTGCATGAGATTATTCCTCTCCAGCAACCATGTGTCATGCGAGGAAGCTTAGTAATAATGCATGGGCTGAAGAACTTCTGAACCCAAGTCATTTACACCACCAGACGACACAGCCTGGTTCTCTCTCTTTAGGGAGCTCTTAGCCTAAGCTGGGAACTCAGCATTGCCTGATTCATGCTGTGAGTAGACACTAACGCAGGCAAACCCTATTAGTCTGCAGGTATCCCTTAGGGATTCTATCACTTGCTAGAATGAATAAGCCAAGCTTCCATGAATGTGTATCTAAGTACTTATGATAAAATATTCAGAAGACTTTCTGAGATGTTATTCAGAAACTTTTTGCTTATTAATTCTGTTTACTTAGGTCTGTGGGCCACAGAAACTGGGTGAAAAGGGGCCACTGGAACACGGTGAATCCTAATTCCTGTACTTATGAAAGCAGACACAGTCTGATCTCAGCAGCTAAAGTCTTGGCCAAATCTGTTCTCCTGTGAGCATTGAGGCTGAGCTGTCTGCCCCCAGTGTGGGTCTTAAATGAGCTCCCCAAGGCTTGTATGGAGCACGGGGAGACAGCATCTTGCAAACTTTGGATGTTTTGCCACTGCTTTTCTCAATCTCCTATACTGGAGGTGTCCTGCTCCTGCCTGCCATGCAGCAGGGTTTAGAGCATCACTGGAAGTTCTTGTTACGTAGATACTGACTAGGGCTGTGGTGAATCCATTGTCTTCCTAAGGCAGTTAGGCTCCAAGTCCAGAAGCAGGCTCTGGACTTCCATTGCTGCTTGCTGAACATTGTGGGGTTTCTAGAAGCAGAAGCCTTGCTATTTGACATGTACTGACCACGATGCACATGAACACCTGCTACTGGTGTCACAGATGGCAGGCTGTCAAAATTACTGAAAGATGCAGTCACATCTGACCTGGTGACCTAGAAGTACGTGGCCCCTATTACTGAATCCTGCTGCTATTCACACCCTGAGAGAGATGTATGCTAAAAATTCAGTCCTCATCAGCATCTTTATTTTGGCAGTTCTTTCTGTCTTGCAGAGTGACGTGTTCCCCTTTCACTCGGAATCCCAGGAGAGAAGAGGATTATTCACTGTAGTGCCAGAGGGTTTAAGTGGGAATAAATGGGCTGAAAATGAGCAAGGAAATTAGGCTGAATACTGAGAGCAGAGACAAACCAAGAAAGCCTTGGAGTTTTTTCCACTGCTAGTTTGTATTCTCACATGAAACAGTTTCTGGTTCCTTTTTGGTGCTCAGTTAATCTCATGGGTTTGAATGGGAGTCTCTGAGGGAGCAAGTTATATGGGATGTATTCTGGGCAAGCATCTACCTCAATGCATGAACTCAAGTTAATGTCTTATTTCTTTTGATCAGGTAGAACAGAAATAAGTGTATTTTCCCTGTTTGTAATGAGGAAATGTCTTGCTTATTCTGGTGTGCCAAGGTCTTGAGAATCTGATGGCAGTAGGTGCCGTATTTCATATCTTGTTGCAAGTTCCGTGTCTTCTTGTGCGCTTGAAACTGCTTCTGCTCAGCTTTTACTGGCCTGTGATGCAAAGGCTGTTTTCACTTTGTAGCAGGTAAGTTATGGCACAGCATATACTTACATTTCTTTAGGAAGAGCGTGCACTAGATGTGAGTAACGGCACACAGCCTAATAACAGAGAACTGAGCTATCATCCAGCACAGCAGCGTCTCACCCTCTCTTGTCCCTGAGACAGCACACAGAACTGAAACAGTGATTATTCTTTTTTTTATGTAGTATGTACATTTTGAGGAAGCTTAAGTGTTAAAGAAATGAATGCACGTTGCAAAGGGCCCAGGCTCAGCGTGAGAAGTTGTCAAAAGCCTTCTCATCTTGTCTTCTGAACATGATGCCAGTGTCATTCAGAGGTCTCTATGGGACAGTAAGGCAGCAACTGACGGCTTTGCTCAAGAGCACAAGATAACAGCTTCCGTCCACCCTCAGGTCTGCCAGGGATGACAAAGACATTGGCACAGAACTGTGTGTAATAAAAGTATGTCCAAAGGAGCTGAGGAGAAAAAAAAATTGGATCCAGTCCATCCAGATTTTCCGAGTTGGCTGAGGTAGGCCTGCATGTGTGGGAAGCACAAAGACAAGCCACAAGAGGTGAGGGCTAGTCCAGCTTGGGTTCAGAGCTGCAGCAAACCGATTAGCACACAGAGCTGGAAAAGCAACCTGCTCCTGGAGATCTGCTTAGCTCTGGTTTCAAACTGAATAGGGAAAAAATAAGTAAGGCCAATAACCAGAGCATTCCCTGCTCCAAGCCATAAGTCACACCCTCTCCCCTGTGAGCATACAGCCGGTCCTTTCTGAACTAATAGCCATAATTCTGGTTTCCTGGTGAGCAGCAAGCAGGGTGTGTATGAGTACACACATATGTGTCTGTCTACTTTAGTAAGTGCTGCAGAACACAACTCTGCAGCTCAACTTGCTGTCTAAGCAATCTAAACTCTCCATTTACTTAAAGGATCCCAGGGACTATCGTGCTTTAACGGTGATATCCTCGAGTCATGTTATGTTTTTTCTTCCCTTATTCTAATAAACTGAATGTGTTTTACTGGAGTCTGACTGCACTTTTAAAATGTTGGCTTGCTTTTCAGTCATTTTTTTGAGCTAAATGGAAATCTCAGGGTCATTAACAGTTCTCCAGTTATCCACATAATATAAAGTAAATGGGAAATCTGTAGATAGGGGCACATGATCCTTTTCTCTCATTTTTATATTGAGAAATATTTCGTATCCAGGATTTTTCAACTCGAGTGGGTGTAAAATATAGCCTGCTTTTTACTAATTCTTTTTTTCCCCAAATGGGGGACTTAGTTATGATCAAAACAGACAAAAGCCAGACATGGGGAAGATGAGATAATATGCACCATTCATCAGGACTTTTTCCAGGGGATTTTGCTGCAGTCAAAATTGGCTTGAGAGGTCAGAACTTCCAGTGCTCCAGGTCTGAGCTCTGTTATCTGGAGGACAATGAACACAACCAGCTTTATCAGCACCACAGGAGCAATTATGCAGCCAGTGAGCCTGCAGGGCAGCAGGGGAGAGCAGGACTCCAGGCTCCTTCCTCCCGCTCCCCTGCCCTCACCATCTGCTCCGTGCTGCTTATCTGGTACTCGGTGCCCTGCACCTGCCAGGGCCCACAGCGCTGGTTCTGCTTCTGCTGTTCTGTGGACATCGCTCCCTGGTTGTGATGGGCCAGTTTAGAGAGGCTGGGAATGGTGAGCAGTGGTGTAGCTGTTCTCTGGATGTCTGATGGTGAAAACACAGCTTCTGTACTAGATAAATCAACTGAAATGAAAGTTACAATTGTGAAATCCACAATGTAACGTAAGTGTGACTTCTGCAAGACAAGCTTTCACCTTGGTGCTCTGTTAGTATAGAATAATAGAACAAAATCATGGATAGGGGAGAGCCAGTGGACATTTGGACTTCAAAAAATCATGAGGAAAAAGACTTCTTCAAGAATCTAGGAAGGAATCTGTCCTAGTGATTAGAAGGGAAAATATTAGCACAGGTGGGAAGCAGGTTTAGAAGAGGAAAACAGGGTAGAAATAACTTTTTATCAGTAAAAATTAAGTATCATGATACAAGTGGTGGTTACTGTCTTCCTGAGTGATCTGGAGGTGGAATTACTTGGTGAAGACAATGAAAGAATTATTGTGGTAAAGAAAGTTGGGAGACAAGCAAGAGACTTACCAAGATGTATTGGACATAATGGAAACTTACCAGTGTAATGGATGATCAGAAATGCAAAGCAGCAAACACTGGTAGAAATTACTTAGCTTTTCTATTAAAAATAACTATTCTGCAGAGAGGATGGGTCTTGATGAGGCAGGCAAGTAAAAAATATCTTAGCACAGAATTCAAACAGCATGCTAAAGCATATGGTATGCATTCAAAATTCAGTCAGAAAGCAGCTTTTTAAAATATTGCTGTGTTCCATCTACCCTTCCATTTCACCTCTGCACATTCACAAATGTGTTTCAGAATATGGAAGTAAATAAGAAGCTCCTCCATAGACTGTATTGCAGCCCTCTGCAACTTCTCATCTTCTCTTGAAGCAGCTAGACTGGGTGGGTAGCTTATGCAGGTGCTTGGTAACTCTTGTTGATGCAGTATGTTATAACTGGAACTTCAGTAAAACAAGAAGAAGGTTACAAATGTGCCTGCACATATGAAACTGGGAGTCTGCCTGTGGCTGGGGTATTGAGATGACCTGGTGTACCCAGTAGTAAATGTCCTTTAGTTGTGCAAAGATGTAACTCTACAGATGGGATATACCTTAACTTTCTATTGAGAGGTGACACGTGTCATGCCCCTGCATGGCGGAACATTTGAAATGGGTTTGTCAAAACTGCATGGAGTGATCCTACTCTTTATATTCATGGCACACAATAAAGTGCTTGTGAAAGTGGTGCTCTTAATGTGTGTGGACATTTCCACTCTTCAGCCAGGTGTGTTGTGTTGCCATTAACTGAGGATCCGTAACCTCTGTTAACCACTTTGTTGATGTCTAACTTTTGCACTGTCTTCGTATCTACAAAATAGTTTCCTTGGAGTAGGGATCAAACTGCACTCTCCACTCTTCTCCAGTACCACTTAGGATTTATGGGAGCCTAGGATTTGAATAATGGAAACACACAAAACTGCGGTGCAGCCATTTCAGCTTTGTCAGGAATTTTAAACCGAGCAGATAAATTATTTGGGGACAAATGCTGAGAAGCAAAAATCCATCTGAAACCTTAAACTTGTGCAGCTTCCATCATGGAGCTCAGCTCTCCAGAAAGGAAGAGGACTAAACTTCTTTGCCTCAAATGTGCACATATCAGGAACCTTATCAACTGCTGGCAGGCTGCAGGATTACATGTAAATTCAGTGTATCAAAGAGTCGAGTTAGATTGCCAACATTAGGAGCTAAGAATGTTATTCTTGCCTACTTGAAAGCCCTTCATAATGGATTAGAAACAAGAACTTACATCTCTTAATACCAGCTGAAAATTAAGGCATCTTTCTGCTTCTAGTGAATTTTTATGCTTTGAGAGTAAAGGGTGCTGGGGATTTCCTTCATTTTAGACAACCCCAGACACCGACGGTTGCAAAACCATGTGTGCATTTCACAATCGAAATGCAAGCCATAAGGCTGGCTGAATTTTGTGTCAGCATCTCCATTGAGTTGTCGGTGCATTATTTTTAGCACTGTAAAGGAACAGAGTTCTTTACAATCTTGGCATTTCTTGCAGTTTTAAAATGGAGAACAGCTTTGGAAATGTCTGCCTTCCCTTGAATTTTTATCCATATCATGAGCCTTTTCATACAGTTTTTGCACTGCTCTTGGCAGTGATTTAGTGCCCATGGTGCAGAACTGCTCCATTTTATACTGTTTCTGCAGAATGCTTTTTCTTCCAGAAAATAGATGGTGGAAAAAAATGTTATCTGATCCTGACCTTCATTGTTTGGGTTGTTTCCAGCTGCATGTGTGAAGTGTTGAATTTAATGCAAAATGGACGGTAAACAAGGAAAAGAAGTTGGGCTAAATGTGGATGGACTGAGGGCTGATTTACAGATCTTGTAATATTTAATACTGGTGAAAACCAACTTGATTTTTCCTTCTAGCACAGCTCACCAAAGACTTTCTTCCTCTCAAAAGCAGAAGGGAGTTGCTACAGGGATTACATTATGTCACAGATAAGAGGCAGGGGGCTCAGGGATTCAAGCAGCAAGAGTGGGGCTCAGGGCTCCTGGCATGTATCCTTGATTCAGATGCAGTGTGTGACCCAGGTTAAGCCAATTAATCTGGTGTTTTCAGACAGATGTGCCTTGACACATTTAAACTCCTAGGGAGGCTGATGTGAGGTTGTTAATTTGCCTTAAATGCTCAAGTTTTAAAAGTTTTCACGCATCTTTGTCTTAGCTGTTTTTTTGTAAAATGAAGTCAGATTTATTCGAACTGCTGAGAGCTGGAGGGATGATGTAGGTAAGGGATTATACTGATCAGGGTTTCTCAACCCTTTTTTTCCCCAAAGGACTGCCTAAATTCTGCAGGAAGAATGTCTGTTACCCATTTCTAACAGGTTTCTAACAGCTAACATTGCTATACCAATCAGCAAAACATACAGCACTGTTGGAATGTTCATTTATCTCTATTTTTTTCCCTCTCATTCTATTCATTCTCTGCTTGTGTGCATGGGGATTTGCCTGTTTGCTTTCCTTTCCTTGCCATATTGTTTCAATTATCAGACAATCTTTTTTTCACCTCCACTTGACTTATATGTGGGTTTGACTTACAACTGGGACAATACAGTCATTCTGGCAGCTGTATTGTGAGCCACCTTCCGCTGCTTTTTGGACCACCAGCTAAGATTGATGTAGAATATTAGGTCTCAATTGCATCATAACAGACTCCATTCCTTTTCTTTTCACTGCAACCAGATACCACATACAGGACACCTGGGTTTAGTGCTCCAAGGGTCTGGCTTCTAAAACAGACTATGTGTCCGGGTTCTGCCCCCTCAGCGGGTAAGATCCATTGAGGGTGATCTCTTCTTGTATCTGGTGCCATACTTAGGCAGGAGACAAAGCGGAGATTGATTCAGTCCCACTCTTCCCATGTGCTTCCTTTCCATAAGTCACGGTTTCGCTGCTGCTTTGTAGCCTGGCAGCTGCAAGGGCTGGTTGCTTGGTGACGCTCTCAGCAACACAAAGAGCTCTCAGCTGGGAGGCCAGGTCTGTCTGCCACAAACAGCTGGGGTAATTTTATTTGTCTTTCTCTTGTTCCTCATAATTGCAGGGAGCTGAATCAAAGTCAACATAATAGAGAGGGGAGCACCAGCAGATACTATTTATGGCTTCTTTAACATCTACCTTTTTCTCCCTGAGTCAGGGGAATGACAGCATGTGCCAGCAGTGGGCTGTGATTTCAGAAACACAGGAATAAAATTAAAAGGCATGGTTTCCACTTCTGGTTCAGGCAGGTTCTTACCAGGGCCTATACAAAAGCAACATGTGAGACTGGGGTTTTGGATTTTGGAATCGTTCCTTAATCCAATGTGTGACTACCTGCCTGTTCGTTCTTTGTAATAGTCATATTCTGCATGGTCACGTCTATGAGGTAGCTATTAGTGACTTAATGAAGAAGGATCCACCACTTCTCAGATTTTGTACAAGGTGAAAATGTGATTTAATGATGTGGGCACAGGCCTTCTGTCGTGGTTTAAGCCCAGTCAGCCACGTAGCCGCTCTCTCACTCCTCCCCATTCCTCCCCCTCACTCGTGGAAGGATGGGGAGGGGAATCAAAACAATGTAACTCCCATGGGCTGAGATAAGAACAGCCCAGTAACTAAGGTGTAACACAAACCACTGCTGCTACCACCAATAATAATAATGATAAGGGAAGTAACAAGGGAAGAAATACAACCGCTCACCACCCGCCAACCGATACCCAGCCCAACCAAGCAGTGATCTCACCCTTCCAGGTAACTGCCCCCAGTTTATATAGTGGGCATGATGTGATGTGGTATGGAATACCTCTTTGGTCAGTTTGGGTCAGGTGTTCTGTCTCTGCTTCCTCCCGCCTTCCCCTCCTCCCTGGCAGAGCATGAGGCTCAGAAAGTCTTTGGTCAGAGTAAACATTACTGAGCAGCAACTGAAACCATCGGTGTTATCAGTGCTGTTCCCAGGCTGAAAGTCAAAACCACAGCACTGCACCAGCTACTAAGAAGAAGAAAAATGACTGCTACTGCTGAACCCAGGACACCTTCATTTTAGGAGCTCCTCCTAAAATGAGGAGTTAGGTTTCTCATTTCTGCTCCTGTGTAAGCTATGGCATCCTAACTTACCTGGTGTTTCAGCTGATTTCTATTTGGGGTCAGGCTGCCTGGACCTAGACACAAGAGGGTACAGAAGAAAAGGTGATGGGACATTAGTACTGCTTGGCTTGTTCTTCTGGAGTAGCAGGACTTCTCAAGCCAGTGCCAGCATCAGTCACATGTTGGGTCTTGGTACTACCAATGCTGAGCACGCCAGCTCAGATGGGTAGTTTAACTTATCAAAGTGTTATGTGGTAACCTTAACACTGAATATTAACATTTCACTGGTGACATGTACACTAGTACAGAGAAACTTATGTATGAGCATGCTAAAGTATCTGCTGTTAAACTGCAGGCCAGAAAGTGGTTTGTGCATTTTCTTCCCTGACCAAAAGCCCTGAGGTACCAAGAAATAAAACGACCTTTTGAGAGTCTGGGCCACTGTTCCTAGGGCTAAAGTCAACAAGACTGAGGAATGTGAACGGAAGTGGAAATGAACCTGCCTAACACGGTGCTATCTAGCATGCAGAGCTGCTGAGGGAACGGACTAAGTTGGTAAGATCTGATCTGGATGTGAAATTGAGGATTTACGCTGACAATCTGGAATAGCAGGTGTTACAGGAGACACCCTGGGCTTTTAGACCTGGTTTATATGCCCACGTGCCTGCACAGGGCCTTATTACATGAACCTTTTCTGTGAAAAGACAGCAACCCAGGTGGTGTTTCTTTGTTAAAACCCGCATGATTGAGCTATAGTCTCTTTCTTCTGTTCTGAAAACATTTTGTCGCTCTAATCCAGGTCCTCCAGGCATAGTTTTCATCCCTGAGCTGGTGCTTCCCAGCTGGTTATTTTTGTGTGCATGGTGTTCACATAGATTTTGTTGATTCCAAATCTAACAGTTTTTCTCATTAATTACTTCCAAATATACTACTTCAGATGTAGATGTATTGAGGCAATAACCAGGGCATTCCTGTAGCTCAGGCTTTAGGGTTTAGAGTGATCACTGAAAGGACCAAGAAGGAACTGGCTCTCCAAGCAGCATGATGCAAAAAGACGGATGTGGATTTGTGAAGGAGGAGCTTCCCTCACTTGTGAAGGATCAGCTATTAGCCCCTCACTGAGGCTGTGCATCAGCCTGCCTACACCCACTGATGAACTGATCCTCTGTGTCAAATCCTTATGTAAATGTAATAGCCTAATCCCCTTGTCCTAATAGGAATTTCAGACCTTAATCCTCTCTATGTTCAGGGGCAAAGACATTCCTACTAGGCAATTTGACGAAGGCATCCTATTTTGAGATAAATCACTGTTGGTAAGTTTGTGGTAATAGCGAAACTGTAGTCTCTGATTGAAGACTGAAGTATGTCACTAAAAAAGCGAGGGGATTATGTTCCTAAATTGTCAGTGGATTTCAGAGGATTTGCCACACCAAATGAGACCATTAGCTTCCCAAGTCCTTTATTTTGCCCCTGGCTGGCTCTTTTTGCTTTAGCTGGAAATGTTCTCTGGGTGATACAGTTGAGTCTATAGGAGTGGGAGGAATAGGATTCCCTCCTGATCCCTGCAGCAACCCAGGTTATGCCTTGCAGCTTGTCATCACTCCTTGTGTGCTGAGCTTCCACTGCTTGAGCTGGAAGAAGTCACCCAGTGTGTGTGGTGGTGTTCCGAATAAATCTGTAATTTACATTATCAAGTAACATCAAAGGAGTAAAAAGGCTGAAGTGTATAGCACATGGGGAGGCCTGGGCAGTGCCTTGAACTCATCCTTTTCTATACAGGTATGTATTAATCTCTTAGTTGTGGATACTTATTTCTTACTCAGCTGCAGAGCCTCATCTGAAGGCTTCCACAGGCCATAGAAGACTTCCACAGGCCATGACCTCAATCTGATGATCTAATGTATTCAGCGCCTTCAAGGACAAAGGAGAATTGCCACCTCTGAAAAGAAGGATGCACCAGTGTGTTTCACATCACAGCTGAGAAGTAATTGCATTACGCACAGAGGCTCCTTTTCTCAGACTTGGGAGGACCACATTTGTATCTCTTGTGAGGCTGGTTATGCAGATAATTGTGAGTGCAAATCATGCAACTGGATGTGCTGTTGTTAAGCACCATTCCCCCAGTCTGTCCGTGCACACACACAAGCAGAGTGGATCTTAATCAGCTGTGGATTAACCACTAACACAAAACACAATGTGTGCACAGCTTTACAAGCAGCAATGGTTAGCTGGCCATTTGGAAGAAATCTGTGTACATGTGTCCTGTTATTTCTACTGCCAAAGCTTTTCCAATCCAGCCTTTTGTTTTAGTTTATTTCTCACTACAGAAGCTTGTTGCTCTGTGCCCTGCTCTCTTGTTGCAGCTCCAGTCCCTCTTGGCTGCTCTTTGTTTGCCCTGTTGTTACTGGATGCTTCAGTTTGAACTCTCTTCTCACTCATGCACGAATGAGGCTCTTGAACACTCAGGCCTTTATATCTATTCTCTGCAGAGCCTATTCTACTGGAGCAACCCTTTGAGCATTTGCATCCAAAGTGCCAGTGCAGTGAGTCAAATCTGCTGCTACACAAGAGAGTCTACACAAACTAAGCCTTGATTTTTTTTTTTCCCAAGGCCAGATGGCTGTGGAAAGTTTTGTTCTTTGTAACTCTAAATACTTGTGTTGTTTTCCATCAAATTTGCCTGTAGCTCACGTAAGCGTTTGTGGCTTTCCCTTAGGAATGATATCACTGTCCCAGCTCCTGTGGAGCAAGGGCTGGAAAATCTACTTTATGACAAACTATAATTTAAGAGTCAGCAGTGTCTGATCCAGCAAGAAATGCAGTTTTGGAGGGGAAACTCTTACCCAGTTATTTAAACACTTCTGTCATATAGAATAAACCCATCTGTAACAGCAAAGGTCACTACATGCCCAAGAGCTACTCTGAAACCATTTTTTTACTCGTCTCCAGCATGGATTTAGTGACCTGTGTGCTTTCAGCCCCACAGAAGGGCTCTCCTCTCATGCAGGTGTCCCTGCCCTGGCTGGGTTCAGGTTTTGACACTGAGGAGCCCCTGAGAAACATAGAGGCAGCTGGGAAGTAGTCAAGTCTGTGTGTGCATCCCCTGCAGGTGCAGCCTTTCCTGGGGTTCCCTAATGGTTTTGATAATTGCAGGTTATTTTAGCAGCCTGACTAAAGCAATTCTGATATTTCCTGGGTTTGATGCCCTGTGTCAGCATTTTCATGTACTGAAGGTGCTTAAGCAGATTGTGTTTTATCTCCACACTCACCATTTTGTATCTTTACTACAGACCTAAGCCAAGAGTTTGAAACAATTTACTACAAAGATTATAAGGAAGGAAAAAGTATCTCATTGCAGTTCAGACAGAAATGACACAACCCAGAGGCTTCTTCCAGGCTCACTGGATTGAGTCGTGAGCAGAGCTTTGTGTCCAACCCACCTTGTCAGCCAGCACAAGGAGGGATTGGAGCAACACTCATTCTCTCCCTGGCTTTCCAGTTCTGAAGCCTCACTTAGCACTTAGCAATGCTGTTCCATGGGGCTCTGTGCTGTCAAATGTAAGTTATACCAGTAGTAAGTGCTGATTAATATAAAGGCGATTGCAGGTAATACATGACTGCTCATGTTTGTGGGTGTACTAGCACAGACCACTTGCAGCAGCTGTTCAGAATTGCTTTCCATTGCTTCTCTGGACAGAAATGTGGAAAATGAACACAATAAACATAAAAGCCTCAAGGTTTTTATTGTTTCCATCAGGCTGTGCTGCACTAGTGACAGTAAAGAGCTGGGGTAGCGAGCCAGATTCTCAGCATAGGCCCACTGGCTTTGCTGTCAGTACAAAGCAGTTCAAGGCCCCATCTTCACTGGACCCAACAGCAGGTCCCAGGGGTGCTGAGCCCAAGGCAGGTGCCATGCCTCTGGGATCACTGGGGCAGCAGATACTCAAACAGCCACTGCTGCAGCATTTTGTGGGGCCCAGAACGCATCTTTTCTGTGCTGTTGGATGGTATGGAATGGGTCTTTACCTTGCCCTCACCATACCTTCATCTGCTTCAGTTGCCTCCTGATGACCCTGTCACCCATTCCCCTGGTCTTTGCACATCAATAATGCTGATGTCAGGTTACATTGGCTCCAGCTGGTGTCAGTTGAGCATCATGCCCCAATATTTGAACTCCTTTCTGAGAAAGCTATTTCTGTGCTGCCAGCGGGGCTAGACTTAAAGTGAGACATGGGAGGCTGTCTTCAGCTACCATCAGTTATCAGTTAAGTGGATTTGCAACAACTAGGCATGATACTCCAGGTTTTTATCCCCTTTCCTCCTTTTAGCTGAATAGCTGGGAGGAAGATGCTGAACTCTCAGTGGAAAGCTGTAAAAGAATTACATGTGGGTAGCACTCATGTAATTCTCTCTGAGCTGGCACAATGGTAGGGATGCTATTTTTGACAGCACTCAAAACAAACATGTTCTCAAAGCACAGTGTATGCAGGTCTTGAACTTAAAGCAATCCATTCTTGCAGGGCTAGTATGGGAGTTGCCTGTCTCATTTTGGGCTATGCTTGCAAGAAACCTACTAGGAAAATTGTTCCTTCTTGACAATAGAATATTCCCAAAGCAGGATTTTGAGATGCTGTAAATGGGAAAGTCTGGGGTGCTATTTGCAGAGCAAGAACTGATGGAAGTCTGGAAAGCCGTGTTAAAAAAAGTGCAGATTTATTGATTTACACTAGCTGATAATCTGTCCCTAAACCTGCTTTTAAAGCCAAAGTAATGTAGTTCATATTTCTTGTCCCTGTCCTTCCTAACAGTGTTACTTCTGTTCCTTGCTTAAGTGCTGACAGCTTAAAAATGTATTTGGAAAGGGTGTTCAGAGGATTTTGAACATGAGTCTGTTCTACCAGTCTCAGCAATTACGCAGTTTCCTCTCAGGGCAAATCTGCCATTTTAGCCACTTAAGCACCAGACGCCCACCTTGTGAAACAATCTTTGCTATTTTCTCCCTGCTAAATTACACCCAGCATCCGAGGCAGCTCCAAGCAGAGATTTGGTGTTTGTCCTCTCCATTGCTGCAGAGGAGGGAGGGGGAAAAATGCAGAAGAAAAACCTCTCCTAAATTATCCAACAGGTCAGAATAATTCCTAAGCAACTGCATCACTGTAGCACAGAGCCCTCAGTGGAAGGGGACAGCCCAGTACTGACCTGCAGCACCTCCTGCCCAGCAGCAATGAGGTAACCGAGCTCCCAGCAAATCCTTTGTTTAAGCAACTGCTTGAGCTCGGTGGGAAAGCTGAGCCGCCTGGGCTGTGGCAGATGAGCTGCCTTTAGCAGGAGAGGAAGGAGCTCCAAGAAATGGCTTCTCCTCTTTGCCTTAGAAGGGAAATTTTCCTCAGAGGCGCTTTCCTATTTACCTGGTGTGTATTCTGCTGGTGCTGTTTACACATGTCAGAGATGGGCTGTTAGCCTGCCAAGCTCCTACTGTTCAGCATGTTCCCTACCCCAGGATACAGCCCCTTTTCCTCTGCTCCATCAGCAGGGTGTAAGAGAAGTAGGTTTAAAGATTCTACTTTGGCTCAGTAATTTACAGGGTGTTTACAGAGATGTAGTAAACAGGCAGAGTGGACCACTGAGGCAGTGCCATGGTGTCCAAATCTCTGGTAAGCAGAACTGGGCTTTATCAGCCCGGCCATTTGCCTGTTTATGCTGGAGAAGACAAACAGACTTCAGATTCCAGGTTTCCTCCGTTCCTATGGAGGTAATTTACAGACTTTTACTTACGGAGACAACATCTGCTTCAGGTTGCACTTGGCTTGTCCTCTGTGCAGAGGCCGTTAGCAAGCGCTTGTCATCAGTATTGGAGCAATGACAAGCAACTGAACCTGGTCAGAGGAGGGTGAGGTTGAAATCCACTTACTGTGCTGAAAGGAAAATAGGAAAATGGTTGGCTGGAGAGGATGAGGGAGCTATCTTGAACTTCCCAATGAATATGCATGCACCTAAAGGCTCAGCATGCTTACCTCAGAGCTGGCTGTCACCTGTAGCATGAAATGCTGCAAATTGAGGGCTTGGCCGCAAATTGATTATTTGTAAACCAGACACACTTGTAATCTAGCAAGAGATTTAATCCTGTTAATGAAGGTGCTTGTTTATTGCTCAGCCAGAAAGACCCTGATTTTCTGTCTTGCTTTGCACTCTGTGCTCAATTTAAGTTGGTGTAAATGAGTGAACAAAGCCTGGGGCTGCGGGAAATGTGATCTAAGAGCAGCTCTGGTGTTGTGGGTTCCCCAGAGCCACAGCAAATCAGCAGTGAAGTCAACATAGGGCTCTCTTGCTTTGCTATGGCAGCACTGCTTTGGAGGCAGCTTTGGTTTGTACAGGCCATTGCCAAGATGCTTCATCAATTCATATTAGTGTGGTTGGCGGATAGGTGATGAACAGCTTCCACATGTGGCTTTGGAGGGAGACTGGTAAAGAAGGAGTCATTTTTGTATACCCCAGTGGGCAGTCAGTCTGTTAGAAGTAAAACATACATCAGTACAGGTAAAGGAAAGGCTGCCTGGGTGCACCTTGATTCCTTCTTGCATATTTGAGACATCTTTTTTAGTAAGTAGCTGTGCTTAGAGTAAACTCTAACAGGATTTAGTCCTTGAACACTAGTAATTCAATTATAGAAGACAGCCAATATTTGCCTTGTGAGGAGATGTTATAACAACTCCTCTTGCTTTCTATCCCTCTTTCTCCCCTATAGTAAGAAAGATGGATATTTAAATATGTGAGTTACCAGTGCATGAGGTTTGGACAGTGACTTTTTGGTATCTGCCCAGAAGAAAGTAAGGGGGGGATACACTAATTCAGTGCAAATTAGTCTTATTTATTTGCCTGATGTAATGGGATAAAAAGAAGACAGTGGAATAGGAGCCAAGTCATTTTCCTGTAGTCTGCAGGAGGGAAGTTCAGTGCATCTGGAAGGCAGCAGTGCAGAGAAAGGGTATTTGTAATCAAACTGGCATATGCAAAAGAAGTGTTACGGCAAATCTGCGTCAAAATAAGGGTGGTGTCAAATTGG
This sequence comes from Psilopsiagon aurifrons, assembly GCA_025447955.1. Lineage (NCBI taxonomy): Eukaryota > Metazoa > Chordata > Aves > Psittaciformes > Psittacidae > Psilopsiagon > Psilopsiagon aurifrons. The sequence continues at coordinate 3,168 of JAOEHY010030100.1, read as the reverse complement.
GCTCAAATTCAGTAATCACAGGTGCCAAATGGATGAATTTCAGTTCAGAGTTTAGAAATGTTGTGATTACTGTGGTTATTTTGGGTTCTGTTTTCAGGCTGTCCCAGCAGGCGGCATCAAAGATTAAAAACATTAATGTAAAGACACTGACAGAGGAAGACAGAGTCTCTACTGCAGGAATGTAGAGTGGGAAGATCAGGAAATGCTGATGAAAGGAAGAAGTACTTGTGACTCAGTCCGATATAGGACACTCTTTAAGTTTTCCAGCCCTCAAAAGCTGGGTGGTAATTTGCGTAAATGGATTTACATCTCAACAGAATAGGATTACTTTGGCTGATCATACCTTTGAATATGGGGGGAAAAAGAGCACCTTCCAAAACGAGCAGTCACTCAAGCATAAGAATACTTCAGGCACCTCATGCTTGGTTAAGTTATTCAAGGCTGACTGAAAATCCAGGGAAATGAAATACATTTGGAGAATAACATCAAAGAGATCTTGGGATTGGATGCAGGTTGATGCACCCTCAGGAGGCATGTTCCCAGTGCAGCTCAGATAAGTTACAAACAAAGCATGTGTTATTGTCCTTATTTAGGGATAAGAAATGGTCGCACTGATCCTCAAAGTGGCCAGAGTGCCCTCTGCACATTGATCTGTCTTTGCCTTCCAGCCTCAGCCTGCTTGGCTTGTCAAGGTCACCCAGCAGGTATGGCATCTATAAAGTGACTTCAGCATTCCCCTTTTCCCCCCCTCCCTGGCTGAGTGATCTTTTCCCACACTTTCCTCACTTCTCCCACGGATGCAGCCTTGTTCCCCACAGTAGTTCGAAGGTTTATTTCTATTTTCCTGTGTCAATTAAGCTAAACTCCCAACAGCATTGTGCTTAACTGCTACACTATGTGCGCTCCATACCTGTGCAAAATTGCCCTTCCTGGACAAAGGATGTGGGCAAACTCCATTTATCAAAAGAAGGACTTTGGGGAGAGTGTAATTAATCTTCACTAATCCCTGGAGAACTGCAAGGTGGAAACGGGTCTGTAGGTGTGAACAGCTGAAATGACTTCCTTTTCTTTCAGAGCCCCAAAATGAACAAAGAATTCCTTGTGGGAGTCATGTGCATGGAAAGTAATACAAGATGAAAGAAAAGGCAGCAAACAGGCTGGTGACCTAAGGCTTGGGGTCATTACTTGCCCCAAGCATAGCTAGGTAGGAGAGCCTCTTTCCTACATCATTAGTCCATCACAGGGAACACAACAACTTGAAAGAGCAGGAGAAAGAAGGGAATTAGCTCAAATGGAATAGTGCATCCTTTGCAAACATCAAAGCTTAGTATTTATTATAGAGAATGCATTTCTAGCTTTTTTGCTGATTAGATAAATAGTTTTGCTGTTACTGGGAGCACCTGGATACACAGGAAATATCCTGACCCTCCTAGTCAAGTCTGCTGGCAGCAGGAATGGTTGGATGTCTGCACTCCACCTACCCCAGGCTGGTGCTCTCTGAGGTACTGCCTGCTCACCTGCCAAAGAGCAAGCTGGTTGAAGCCATCCAGACAGGATTCTGGCCTGCAGTAAGGTCATGGAAGGGATCTCAACCTGTTCTTGGCATGCACTTTGTTCCTTGCTTTGCCCAGGAGGATCAGCGCCTGTGATCTGCAGTCTCAAGGGACTTCTGTGGCCATCTGCTTCTGGTGAGCTGGGTCTCAGTACACTAATCCATCCTGTTGGAACCTGTGAATTTAGTCTTTGTTATCTTGTGTTCTGTTTAGGGAACATAAAGAGGGAAAAAGAAAAGTGCAAGGCCTTTGATTGTTATTGCACCTTTTCTTTTTCTTTATTCTCCCTCCTCCTGGGCTGGGTTTTTTTTTCCATTCCCTGCTACATTCAGAGTGTAAATTTGGGGTATTGACTTGAATTTGCAAAACTGCAGATACTTTGGGGCATGAGTTCCTAAGAGGGCTCCTTTTACCTGGAGTGCTGAGGCACCAGCTAGGATCAGCCAGGTGCTCTGACTGCTTCCCAAATCTGATACCTCAGCGATGACTTGATGTTGGGGCACTTGCATTTGGAAGCTGCCTTCTCCAGTGGCCCAGTCCTGCCTGAATCATTCAGCACTGAATTAACGTTGGTAGTGCTGTTCTCTCCTGGGTTTCTTGGGCACGGTTGAGTGACCACAAAGATCGTAGCTTTTCTGCTTACACAGAAGCAGATTAGATAGATAGATAGATAGATAGATAGATAGATAGATAGATGGTAGGTAGATAGATAGATAGATAGATAGATAGATAGTAGGTAGATAGATGATAGATAGATAGATAGATAGATAGATAGATGGATAGATAGATAGATGGTAGGTAGATAGATAGATAGATAGATAGATAGATAGATAGATAGATAGATGATAGATAGATGGATAGATAGATAGATAGATAGATAGATAGATAGATAGATAGATAGATATGTGTGTGTGTGTGCAGATGTGTGGGGGTTTTTTATGAGTTGTGTAAATCTGCCCTGAAGTGTGTTGGGAAGATGATGCATTTTGCACTGCTAAAAAGAAATACATGTGAAATTTGTGTATTAGGTTTCTCTTAGGGAAACAGGCTAAAATTTGTGTGCTAAATTTGAGTGCAGAAAGGTAAATGGAATTTGATTAAACCCCTGTAACTCTGCAAGTATGCTGCTTTTAATTATTCTGATACATTCACGGAGCTTTTTTAAAAATGCTTTAAATCCTAACATGAGTCATTAAATCCACCAGCGACTTCTGTAGACAGTGAAGCACTTCCTTATAGGAGCTAGTTTGAGAGTGTAGCAAATTCATGAGCTGCTTTAAAATCTTGTCCTTGAAGATCTGATGGTGAAACCATTTCATCTTTTTCCCTGTGATACCGTAAAATATGATATTGTATGTTCTTTCAAGATGTGAAATTACCTTTGTGTACAGTTATCTAAGTGTACAAGCATACATAGAATCATAGAATAGTTAGGGTTGGAAAGGACCTTAAGATCATTCAGTTCCAACCCCCCCGCCATGGGCAGGGACACCTCACACTAAACCATGCCACCCAAAGCTATGTCCAACCTGGCCTTCAACACCGCCAGCGATGGAGCATTCACAGCTTCCCTGGGCAACCCATTCCAGTGCCTCACCACCCTCACAGTAAAGAA
>JAOEHY010030096.1:0-21308 GCA_025447955.1 Psilopsiagon aurifrons | reverse complement strand
CGCGGAGCCACCCTTGGGCGCTGCCGACAGCGCCGAGGTCGTGGCCGGCTCTGCACCTCCGGCCGTGGGGACTGCAGATCACCCCGGGGGGAGCGGGAGGTCCGAGAATGCCCGCCGTCCTCCTCGCAGCGGTCGCTGCCCTCCCGCGGTCCGCCAGGTCCTGCAGTCCTCGCCTCGCACACACCTCCCGTTGCAGCTCTGTCCTGGGGGCTGCCGCTGGTCCCCAGCATCGCGGGATAGGTGTGTGCTGTTTCGCTTCCCCTCGCCTCCGTCCTCCTTGTAGCTAACAATTCTCATGTGCAGGAAAGCAAATGTAGGACAAGATAAACCTTTCCATTCCTGCCGAAAGGTTCCCGTTAGAAGAGACAGCAGAGCAGTTGTAGAGGAGCCAGCAGAAACCTCGCAGCCATATTGATGTCAGGAGCATGCAAAAGTCCTGGTTCTGGGAGCAGATGGGGCCGAGGAGAGGCTGGTGGAAGAGAGTGTGTGTGGGCACAGGCCTTGTTCAGGGCCATCATACTTCGGAAGACGTGGCATGGCTAGGCTGGGAGCACTTATGAAAGCCCCTTCTAATGCTGCTGCCTTCCAGCACAGGCGGGGAGGCACAGGGTCTGCAGCCCTGGGATCTACCATCAGGGATTTACCTGAGCACTTCCCTTTCCTTTCTGTCTGTGGCACTGAGCCGCAGTGTTTCCTCTTGTGCACCTTTGCCTTCTCCTTTTTGCCTGGTCCATCATGTCTCTGGGGCAGGAGCTGTTCCTCATGGTGTTGTGTGCCTAGAGCAGAAGGATGTTACAGTTTCAGTTGTGGGTATGGACCTCGCCAGCCCCCCAGCTGGGAGGGGAAGCTGATTGCCCCCATCTAAGCCCAACCCTTTACAGCCTCCAACTGATCCTCATGGAACTGGGTGGGCTAGGGGTCCCTGTGCCTGGTCATCCCACTGTTTTGATAGTAGTCTCTCCCACCCATGCTTACATTTTCTTGTTCTCAAAGCAACGTGGTGTCAGGTTCTTTTCTTCGGGGCATTCTTGGTTGAGTGCTGGCATGTGTAGACCATCTCGGGTCAGTGCAGCCGGACAACAAACTGATGGATCCAGCCCAGGTCTTTAGGATCTAATTGGTTACTGCTGTATATCTGTGGGTGGCCACCTGCATGGAAGGGCCCTGGCCAGCTCTGGCAGCACCACACCTGGCCAGGTGTGGAGATGCCCAAATGGACTGCATGTGCTGGGACCAGTCCCACCGCAGTACGGTGGAGCCATGTCCCAGACACTTGGGCTGTTCTGGCCCTGGGTAGTTGGGGCTGTGTGAGCCTTTTGCTGCCTCAAGGATGCTGGCTGGACTCCGCACACGATGTGGGCTGTGTACAGGCTCTTCCTGGGTGTCAGCCCCAGGATCTGCGGTGCTGCCATGGTCTGTCCTGGCAGATGGAGGTCTGCCACTGATAATCCAGGAGTCAGGTTTGATTCTGCATGAAGAACTGTACCAGAGCCTGAGTGTTCTCAGTGCCCAAACACCTTCCTGGTCTATGTTACTAAATATATACCTTACTCAAGGGATTATGAATTTGTTTAAATGCATAATAAATGCGTTAAAATGCGTAAGACTCTATCAAAATGCATACCAAAGCTTGCCAGTTAGGCCTCAAGTCACAAGCCTCACTAAGAAGCTTCTCCTGGCAATATTAGCTTGCCTTTCTGTTTTCAGAAGGAGCAATTACTGGGTTTATCATGGTAATGCAAGTCAGTGGAAGTAAACCCTGAGTGTTTCAGGTGCCTAGTACAAGTTCAGAGCACCAGTTCACCAAAAAGCACATGCAGCTGCAGGAGTGGACCCCAGATTGTCCTGCTACAGCAGGGGCTGGTGGGCCAGGTACCCTTGTCTTGCTGGTGACCAGGAGAAGGTCTGGGCTCTGGGGTGCAACACTGCTTGGGATGGTTTCCCTGGGACTTAGCTGGATTTTTTTGTGTAGCTCTTGTTGGCTGGAGAGGCTCCTGTTTGCAGCTAAAGGTATGAATGTTGATGGGCTGCGGTCACAAGGCAGGACAAGAAAGGTGAGGGGTGGCTGGTGGAGAAGCAGTGTTGGGAGAGCAGCGTGGCAAGAAGGAGCCAGATCTTCCGCACACACACCTCCCGTGGGCTCCTACCACTGTGGTGGTGGGGCATAGGGTTTATCCCCGAAGCTGAGGAGAGGCAAAGACAGGTTTACTGAGAGGGACAGACAAGGGGGGGCGTCTTGGAAGGATGGAGCACCCGAAGGTGCCTGGAAGGCTTGTCATCTGCTGGGGCACATGGAGGTGTTTCAGATGCTGGAGAGCTAATGGCTTTCCATTGCTGATCAATATTGCCAATGCTTTCAGATGTGGTAACAGGTTCAGTTTTAAAGAGCAATCTTTTGAATATTCTCTGAGCAAGCAAAGAGGCCAGAAAATCGTTCTAATAGCTTTGTTATTAACGGGCCTGCAGAACTTGAGCCAAACAGAAAGGGCTTAGGCTTGTCTAAGTGCTATTGAAGCATTTTGGGCCAGGCATATTCCATGCATTAGGGAAGATTTGTACTCCTTTGACCAGACATCACTGAGTGTTGTCTATTTATATGTGTCTAAATATATCTGCAGTCTTCAGACTTTTCTAGCTAGTAGTAAAATTACAGTTCGATATCGTGCTATTAAAATGTGCTTGCTGACACTATTTGATGAGTTTTATGCTAAGAAGTGTGTGTGTCAAATAAAAACTATTCTTGAGGTAATTGCCTTAAATGTAAAAGCATGTTATCCACGTAGATGGATAGCAGAAGGAAATGTGGTTGGACAGAGGCAATACTGGAGACATGCTCAAGCTTGGAAAGCCAAATCCAAACCAGTGTATGGTACTGCTGCTTAAGAGTGAACCATTCTTGCTAGAAATGCATTTCAGATAATCATGCACTTTGCAACAAAATAGAAACATTTGCTTCTAATTAGTCAGATACACCTTCTGGTACGCTGAAGTCTGAGGCATCGTTTTGAAGACAAAATGACAGATCTTGAAGAAGGAGTAGCTTCTCATTTGCTAGGACATGTAGCAGGTAGGGAACCTGTGGGTGCTCCTGCTGGGTGGTCCTGTCCCATAGGTGCTCTGATGGAAACAGGGAGGAGTTCAGAGGGAAGGGAGAGGGATCCACCTTTGTGGATGAGCTCAATGGTCCGTTCTCACAGAGCTGTGGTGGCTGCAACCTGGAATCCATGGTTCCAGGCAGCCTGCAGTGTGTGGCACCCCACCACAGTGGCATGGCATGGAACTGCTGGCAGAGCTGGATTGGATCTACAGTCTCACTGTATGCTGGGGTGGAGAGGGATGGTGATGGCTGTCCAGGTTGTGTTCTGGAAATAGTTTTTAAGACCCAGGGGTGGAAGACGGTGCCCTAATTCCAGGCTATCCTAAGTATTCCCCTATATCCCTGTTGCAGATGGGTGAGTCTGTGTCCATGTGTGCATTTCTGTGGAGCTAGTGAAGGTCTTGTGGGGCTCCTGAGAAGGGGTTTGTTCCCAAATAACAAACAGGATCGGTCATTGCGTTGTGGCGATGATGGTAATGGCTGTCTGACTGGCCTGCAGCCTGCCATGAAATAATAATGACTATAATTTTATTTTCTGTGACAGCTCCCACTGATGGTTCTTGGAGAGCTAAGAGGCTGCAGAGGAAGGGAGAGGGATTGGTATTCATGGGGGAGGAGATGAGGTGAGGGGAAGGTGAAGGCAGGGCTCTTGAAGGAGATCTTGGAGCAGAGCTCCTTAAGTCAGGTTGCTGCATGCGCAGGGTGACTTGAAGATGGGCGCTGTGCCCCTGGGCTAATGCTGGCCTCTTGGTCTGGGCTTCATGAAATGGTGTGGTGCCAGGAGCCATGCCCTGCCAAGGACCAGCGAGCACAGATCTACATGGCAGCTGCTTTAACTGTGAAGTTGTCCTATTGTTTAGACAGTGGGTAGTGTCTGAGGGGCTCGTTGCCTATGTGCCCCTGTCTTGGCATGCCCACTGTCCCCTGCTCTGGAGAGGCTGGCAGCGGTGCATGTTGGGCATGCTGTGCCTGTGGCCTCAACTGGGCAGCAGCTCTCGTGTTCACATGGAATAAATAGGTCTACAAATAATATTTGCCCCGAGCAGGCTGAATAATGCAAAAGGTGATTTGTCAAATGGCTAATTCAAGCGATAATGGTAACCTCAGTAAATGCCTCCCTAATTGCATAGCATGTGGCCAGTGTAACTCTGAGTGTTTGAAGCTAGTTCCTGATGCTGCAAAACCTGTGTCCAACACTTTGCTTTTGAGGTTGCCCTTGTAGATGGAGGTTTCTCACCAGGAACTGTCTTTTAGGAAAACATTTCTATGAGAGCACATGATTAGCTAGCTTTACTTTAAAGTGGAATATCTTGGTTTTCCCTTGAAGTTTTTGTTTAGGCTTCTCTGTCAAGATCACACTGGGCTTCTTTTGGGTTGGAGACAGATAAAGCACTTAAGTTTTCATTGCCTCAGCATTGTTATGTTTCCAGATACCTGATATCCCTGGGTATTCATTTCTAATTCTTTGTACTGCCTAGTGTTTGTACTTGGCCAAGGGGCACAGAGAAACAGGAAGCCTGAGCTTGACACAGGAGCCTGTGGCAGGGAGCTCTGTCAGCCATGTGCTTCCTAAAGCAAAAAGACTGACCATCAGCGTAATACAGAAGACATGAGGAAAACAGACAAGGAAGAAAAAGCATGGTAGAAAAAGTCACGCCAAGAGGAAGCTCCAAATTCTGTTTTCAGTACATTGATGACAGCACTGCTGGTCCCAGGATTTGGGATGGGATTTCTTTAACACTGAGAAGTAACGCAGTGATGTTCTGCTGCACGTGGGTGAGGTGTGGATTAACCTTCTCTGGGTTTTAGCCTGAGTTAAGAGTTTACCTGTTATGTGCAGTCTCTGCATCAGCAAAGGAAGGCATATGCGGGTGGCAGCACTGTTGGTGTGCTGTAGCTGCATTGTTTTTGTTTTCACCAATGCACTTTTAACATAGTTTATGTAAAGACTCCCTGATAGGGCTCCGTGGGAGCAGGTCTGAGTAAGGCGAGCAGGATTTGTCGCCTTGTCAGCTGTGACTCAGTGGTTCTGCCGGGTACGTGGTGTTTCACCAGAAAGCCTTCTATTCGGAACTGTGATTCAGCTCTGTATGGAGCTGTTTTTGCTGTGCTGTGGGCAGATTTGCTGCACACGGGGCTCCTCCTGACACATCAGTGTTGCATCCCAGCTCCACTGGAGCCGGGATGCAACGTTGCTGCTTTTGTGGGTCGGGACCAGGCTCCAAGCTGAAGTTTCAGAGCAGTGACTGCTGCTTGCCTCCTGCCAGTCAAGCCTCAGCCCTGGCCATGGCCATTTTTGGGGACAGCTTGCTGTTCTGCAGGTGTACTGGAAGGGATCTGCAGACCAATGGCACTCTGGTCAGGAGAGCAGTGGGGCCCTGAATGCCATGACTGAAGTTGGGTGAGCTGACACAGAAAACTGAGCATCTTCTATCACTACAGTGTAAAGAGACAAGACGAGAAAAGTAAAGTCCCAATGGAGGCTACAGTGGCGCTTACCAGTGCACAACAGCAGGGTTGTGCTGCAGGTAGATCTGGATGGCAACCTTTGCTCACAGTGTCACTTGTGGGTCTGGCAGCACTTGGGCTCAATAGGTTACAGCTTGGATCCCAGAGTTGTTTTATTGCACATCCCAACTCCATGCTGCACCACCATGACTTCTCTGAGTTTGAGCTCTGTGTATGTCCCTCTGCTGGAGAAAATGACTTGAAGGCAGCTGGTCCAGGAGCTGTGAAGAGCTGGGCACCAGGACTATGGGGTGTTCATGGAGAGGACTGGACCTCTGTGATGCTGCAGAGGCTTTGCCCACTATTATCAAGCAGAGTGTGCTCACACAGGGACTCCTGCTTGGAGGGATGCTCATCCCTTGCTGACCTGGACTTAGCAGCAATGGATTGGGGCACTCTGTACAGACGTGTTCTTGTCCCCAGGCATGAGGAAAGGATTTCACTTAGTGATCAGTTTGGAGAGTGCAGTCTTCCTTCCAGTTCTACTTGTTCCCTTGTGTGGAGCTCCCCTTTTACTGTAGTTGGGCACTGCAGATGTTCCACTTGCGCTTCCCCTCTGTGCATCTCCAAGTTGGCAGGCAGTGAGGACTGCTCCTGTTGGGGTCTAGTGCATACTGGAAATACCCATGGGGAAGTGGTTAGTGCCCTACAGCATCTCTTTGGTTGTTTACGATGAGGAGGTTTTGTCCTGTTCCAGACAGAAAGAAGATGTACCAGTGCATGGTTTGGTAAAATACAAGAATGAGAATAAGAAGAACATGGACCTGCTTGGGTAGGTCCAAGAAGGCCATGAAGATGCTTCAAGGGCTGGAGCACCTCTCCTAAGGAGGCAGGCTGAGAGAGCTGGGCTTATTCAACCTGGAGAAAAGAACAACTTTCCAATACCTAAAAGGGCCAATAAGGAAGCTGAAGAGGGGCTTTTGACAGTGGCATGTAGTGACAGGACAAGGCAGAATGACTTGAAACTGACAGAAGAGAGATTTAGATTAGATGTTAGGAAGAAATTCTTCCCTGTGAGGGTGATGGGGCCCTGGCACAGGTTAACCAGAGAAGCTGTGGCTTCCCCATCCTTGCAGTGTTCAAGGTCAGGCTGGATGGGGCTTAGAGCAATCTGGTCTATTAGAAGGTGTCCCTGTCCATGGCAGGGGGTTGGAACTGGGTGATCTTAAGGTCCTTGCCAACCCAAACCATTCTGTGATTCTATGATGTGTTGCCCAGCCTGGCAGTGTGGTGTGATGCCCTGGTGCATACCCTGAGCAGTTTGGCCTGCCATGCTGGTGGCTGCTTGCGGTTGGTGCCTGTCAGGGTCTGCCGCACGCTGGGGCTGTGTTCACCCACCACCATGGTCCTGGGGGTGCAGAGAGGGGCCCAGAGGTGCCACTGGCCTGGCATACTCTGGGATGTGGATGTCAGCAGGGGAATAGCCAGAGCCCCAAGAGCAGAGCTGGCCGCTGTTCACCTGCTTGCCCAGATCCTGGAGCGCCTCCAGTCCTGGCTGTGGGACATCGGTCACCTCCAGAGTTCTCTCCTAGCCCTTGCTACAGATGCGGGGTCTTGGGGTGTCCCCTCTGACCCGCAGCAAAGTATTGGGCACCAGGGAAGCCCTGGGGCCAGGGGATGCCCTTTCTGGGGCTCTGTCGGCTGCACAGGCACAGGAATGGCAGTGGGTGTCACAGCGTGGGGATAGCAGTATCATGGCCTGGGGTTTGTCTCTCCTGCCAAACTATGGAGTGGCTCTGTTTGCTTGGCTGTAAATAGCAAGAGAGTGTGCTCCAGCTTGCTGCTTCTTTTGGAGCAGCCTAACCTGTAGACATTTTGATGTGGTGGTGAAAATGGGAGGTTACTTCCCCAAGGGCTCACATTTCTGTTGTATTCATTATTGCCCATTACTGCTCCACATCAGACACTCTGCTCCTAACTTACTTTATTTAGGAAGCATTCTGCAATCAGACACCTCGTGTGGATTGAAGCAATGCCCATGTCCTTCCCTGTTCATAGAAGGAAAACATGATAAATACTGTGGGAAAAGACACAGCAGGTCAGGATGGATAGCTGCAGCTGCCTCCAGTTCCAAATGAAGATTGTATTAATTTTTAAGGGAACAAATTGGGAAAACAGTTTTTAAATGAGCTTTACTACCATGGCATTGTGCAGTATATATAAATGAGTAAAAGATAAACTGCTTAGGCAAATGCCTTTTGCTTGCTTTCATTGCTCAGCCACGTGACCCTCAGTAGCTCTGAGCATCGCAGCCCCTTGCTGCTCGCATACAGGCTGTGTTATTGTCTTCTGCCATTTCTCTGAATAGTACAAAGAGCTGAACTGAATAAGCTTAATTTCTTCTAAGAAGGATTAAAGATTCCTGTGTGCAGGCCACGTGACTGTATTTAAGTTGCATCTGGAAAGTTAAAATAATAAAAATAAATAAGTGAAATTGTGGCCAGCAGAATGTGAGACTCAGAATGCCACGAAGAGGCTAGACTTACTCATCACCAGCTGAAATTGAAGCTGTACATGAAACTGGATACCCAAATGGTTCCTTGATTGTCAGTAATGCTTCCTTGATTTATATTGAGAACGTGAAGATAATTGAAGGATAAAAGAGGAGAGTGAAGGGCAAGAGCATTTCAGTTGCCACATGAATTATGAGAATCACTCACACTCCAAGGGCACTATGTGTTTCTCCTGTAATGCTGACAATCTAAACCAGACATCTCTGGGGCAGCTCACATGTCCTCCCGTGAGTGGGCAGCACCCTGTGCAGCATGGCATGATGCATCGGGGGGGCAGCTGGTGTGCAGAAGTGCAGGGTTCCAGCCACTGCCACGTTGCCCCATCCTCCTCTTAGCTCTGGGTTGGCTTTGGAAATACTGCTGAGTATGAAGATGTGAAAGTGTTTTTTTTACAAAAAAGGCTTGATGCTGAACTGACGTTTGCATGCATGGAGCATCATGGAGCAGGACATCTGAGTTCTGCTGAGTGTGGTTTCCTTTTGCAAAGGCACTGCTGCCTTTGCAAAGCATGCTAAGTTTCATGGACATAGTCTTGGTTTACATCTATGTTAGCAAGTTGTGTTGTGCAACAGAAGACAGTTTCTAGGGTGAGATGATGGGTGATGAGGACCTGATGTCCCCACCATGTATGTGTGGGGGAGGAGTGAGTGAGTGGCTGTGTAGCTCTGAGTTACCGGCTGGGCTTAAGCCACAACAGGCATTAGGCGGGAGTTGTGTTGGTAACGTCTGATGGACTGAGTCCATATGAGGGGCTGGTGTGTGTCCCTGAGATTGCAGCACTCACCTGCCCCTTGCATTTTGCCTGGAAGGGGCCCCATGTTCCTGCTCAGGGATCACAGAATCACGGAATGGTTAGGGGTGGAAGGGAGCTCTGGAGATCATCTGGTCCAACCCCCCTGCCAAGGCAGGGCCACCTACAGCAGGTTACACAGTGCTGCATGTCCAGGCGGGTTTTGAATGTCTCCAGAGAGGGAGAGCCCCCCTGGGCAGCCTCTTCCGCTGCTCTGCCACCCCAGTGTAAAGTTCTTCCTCATGCTGAGGTGAAACTTTCTGTGTTTTAGTTTATGGCCATTGCCCCTCATCCTGTCACTGGGCACCACTGGAAAGAGTCTGGCACCATCCTCCAGCACCCGCCTTTGAAATATTGATATGCATATCTCAGTCTTCTCTATATTCAATGATATTGATATCTCAGTCTTCTCTAGACTAAACAGGCCCACCTTCCACAATCTCTCCGCATCAGAAAGATGCTCCAAACCCTTGATCATCCTTGTGGCCTCCATTGGACCCTTTCCAGTAGCTCCTTGTCTTTCTTGTGCTGAGGAGCCCAGCACTGGACACAGCACTCTGGGTGTGGCCTCACCAGGGTCAAGTAGAGAGGGAAGATCACCTCTCTCGACCGGCTGCCACACTCCTCCCTGTGCACCCCAGGATAGTATTGGCCCTCCTGGCCACCAGGGCACTCTGCTGGCTCGTAGTCAACTTATGATCCACCTATACTCCCAGGTCCTTCTCAGATGAACTACTCTCTAATAGGTCAGCCCCCAACCTGTATTGATACTTGGGGTAGTGCAGTACCCTACACTTGAACCTCAACAAGGGACGGCTGGGGTGGGCAGGCAGCCTGTGATGGAGGGTGCCGCCAAGGGCAGGGTGTTGTGCTGGGGTCACGGTGTCAGACTCGCCTGCTTCTGCTGCAGTGGCTGCTCCACAGCCTGCAGGAGCAGTGCTGGTGCTGGGTGGTGTGGTGTGGAGCAGAACAGAGTGCTGGCTTGGGTCCCTTCCCAGCTCAGCCCAGCCCAGAGCTGAGCACCAGCATATGACACTCGTTATCTCTGCAGCTCAGAAGTACAGTGCTCAGGGCATCCTGATGGATTTGTGACACTCCCCATGGGACTCTGCGCTCATAAACCAATTAAAGGATTACACTGTTCTAATGTGGAGAGTATTCTTTGTTTATTAAGTAATGCAGGTATAATTCAATTAGTGACAGGCTGACCTGCTGATGTCAACATGTGGATGCCAGCCAGGTCAGTCTTGAGCTCTGCTTTTCAGCACGGTGACTTGCTTGTGTGTGCCCTCTGAGCCAGAACAGCCAGAGCTGAGGGAAGCAGATTCCCCTCTGGTAGCAGCTCCTGCCCAGCACAGGCTGAGGGGGAAATCAGGACTGAAGTTGCCTAGATGTCAGCTCTGCTACACCCTCTCCCTAATGTTTGCCATTGACTGTGCTATCTCCTATCAGGAGCTGAGCTAGGTGAAGCTTTGGCTGTTTCCCCTTCCCATGCACTCATGCTTGGTCACTGCTGTCTCAGAGAAGGCCCTGGTGCAGAGCATGGAGGCAGCAGTGATACCCACAGTGATCCCATCTCATCCCACCACATCAGCCTGCTGCAGCCTCTGGTGCTGCCTGCTGGGGAGGTGAAATCCAGGTGCTGCCCAGCAGCTGCTCCACGCATGGGCCATAGCTGCATGGAATGGCAGCAGGGAGAGCATGACCTGGCTTGCCTGGGCTTCCAGAGCACATGGCTTTGCTGGAATAGCTGCCCAGCATACTGCTGCGTATTTGTAAAAACAGGGGATTTTTTTTAGGCTTTTCTTCCATGCTCCTTTATGAAGTGTTTTCGAGCTAGGCTGGGTATTTAATGTCCAGCATAGGTAAGAAAGCACTATTTCACTAGACGGCGTCCAAAACTTGTTCTGTCTGTGGGCATGGTGTGTGCCCTCTGTACCCTCTCCTGGGTGACTATGGGTGACCACGCTCCCCTCCAGTCCTCAGCTCAGGCTCTGCCTCTGGTGCTGCACCATGTTTCCAGCAGCCTGTGACACCAAAGTGGGGCTTGGGAACTCCTGCTCAAGTGCCTCAATGTGAATGGAGATAGAAATGGGGGCTAAACCATCTGAGTCCTGTACACAGGGGAATCCTTCCACTGTGAGCTGTGTGGATGCAGCCCAGAAGTCTGGGGAAGACAGAGGACTGCGGGTGTTTTCTGTAGTGATTGCATGGCCATGCTGTGAGAAGGGAGCTCAAGGGTGTGTGTTTGTGACTTGTGGTGATTTGGTATCAGAGCAATGCTGGGCACACTTCTGCCAACAGAGAGTGAGGAAGGATTAGAAATGTAAAAAGCCCTTTACATCAGTAAGGCTGCACAGGAGTAACTCAGGAGTAGAATATAGCTAATTCACTGGATCTGGAGATTAAAGTTTAAACCTTGGTAAGAGGCGATCTGCTCCCAGGCAAGAGACATACCATGAAACTTGGCCTGTGTTGCTCCAGCAGGTATCTGCGACCAGGTGGGTACAAAAGGGTTTTCCAGACTCCCAGAGCGTTACAGAAAGATCAGTAGGTTTCTCTGTCCAAAATAATGAATTCTGTTCAGAAGCATGCTAAGGTTTTCCATGCAATTCTGACAAAAGTACACTTGGTTTGCAGCACGAGAGGGGAAGCAGTGCCTCCCTCCTTACATGCTGAATTCAGGTGCAGTGTGAAAAAAGGAGAAAATGGAGGGTCTACACGCATGTGCAAATACAGACATGAAAGCAGCTCATGGGGCCTGGCAGTGATGTGATAGAAGTGCCTGACAGAAGAAGAGAATTATCTCTAAGGACCAAGGACTGACTTGTAAACCCTGGAATAAATTGCGCTTATTTTGTAGCACTTACTTTCTCAGTTGCACTTTGCAGGGAGTTTGCTTGTCTGCCAGTTACTGTTCATCAGAAGGAAAATCCCAAACTGCCAGTAGTCTGGCAGCTGTTTGTACAGTAAACTAGGCACTGAAGGTAAAACAAATAAGGCCTTGGCAGTAAACTATTCCCCCTGCCAAAAAAAGCAAAAGGCAGAGGAGGGCAGCCCTGGGCTGCTGGTGTGAAGGGGGTGGAGCAGAGAGGCTGAGGATGCTGCAGAGGAGCTGCTGCCCTGGCGTCCCATTATGCCCCATTCCGCAGCTGCCTTGGCCGCCCATTACTCCCCATTGTCCCCTGCTGCCCTCACTCCCTATTGCCCTCCAAGGCCTCCCCAGGGGAATAAAGGCATTGTTTCCATGCTGATGGTTTGTGCGACTCAAGATGGTAGCCTCCTGCCTCTCCCTGGGGAGCACCCATTGCAGGAGAGGAGCTTGCACTCTTTTGGGCACAGGGGGAAATTAATGCTGGTTTTCTGTGAGGGTGTTCTGTGGTAACCATGGCAACTGGGTCTCAAACACCAAGGGTTAGCACACAGGTTTCCCAAGTTTGGTATCTGCAGAGGACAGTTCTTTGGATGCCTGTTCCCAGGAGGATGGGTGTCTGGGGGAGCACAGGGTCTTCGCTGCTCCTAGGGTGGCAGACACCAGCAGCACATCTGGTTTCCCTCGGACCAGTGCCTTCCACTACAACACTTGTAATGCTTTAAACCTCCCAGCTGCTGCTTCTTTCCTGAAGCTCAAGTGGCTTCTTCAAGTCCTTCCCAAAATTAACAAGAATGGAGGCTGTTTTCTTGGAGGGCAAAACTGACAGCTTGGAATCCCTGAGATTAGTCACAGCCTAGAAGGTCTTCTGTGATGCTTGGTGTGAGTTTATGTGTGCTGGCGGTGGTCAGCTCTCCTGACGTTTTTCATTTTCCCATCCTTGTGTGATGCAGTGACTTATTTTCTAGTTACCTGTGCCCTGCTATTTCTTCTAAAACGTAGATTCATAGAATCAACTAAGTTGGAAAAGACCTTTAAGATCATCGTGTCCAACCTTTATCACAGGACTGCCAAGTCCACCACTAAACCACGTCACTGAGGGCCTCATCTACGGTTTTTGAACACTTACAGGAACAACGATTCCACCACTTCCCTGGGCAGCCTGTTCCAATGCCTTACCACTCTTTCAGTGAAGAAATTTTTCCTAATGCCCAGTGTAAAACTCCCCTGCTGCAGCTTGAGGCCATTTCCTCTTGTCCTATTGCTTGTTACCTGGGAGAGGAAACCTACCCCCACCTCACTACAACCTCCTTTCAGGTAGTTGTAGAGTGAGATGGTCTCCCCTGAGCCTCCTCTTCTCCAGACTAAACAGCTCCAAACATGCCATTGGTTAGGGCTGTAACTTTGACATGGCATTCCTTCCTATGAAGAATTTTGTACACTAATATGGTACAGTCATGTTGCAGTAGGACAATGTCTAAATACTTCTGATTGTCAGTTCGTGTTGATGCATGAATGCTGTTCCATCATGAAATTAATAGCAAATACACCACCTCTACAGTCTGCAATGCTCCCAATTACCAGCTGACACTTGTGCAGCCAAGATAATGGTGTATGAATGAGTTAATGGCAGTTGGAGGTGCTGAGGGAAGGATACCTGTTACCAGTTAATGAAGGGGAAAAAAGACAATGGAGGGAAGTCAGTTCTCCAGCAGATGAGGACAGGAGTGGAAACGACAACCTGTCTGCACCTGTGGCTTGGTTTAAAGTTGATGTTACCAGCCTTGCAAATGTCTCTTCTGTCAGAGCAGTGTTCCCAGCTGTAGGTTGGCAGCAGCTCCTTGTCTGGGTGTGCTCGGTTCCTGTGCCCTAGTCCCTCGCCCCTTGCTGCGTGTGCCCATCACACTGAGCCTGACCTTCAGGGATGGGGGGCTTCTGTGTGGCCACAAATTTCGGGTTGGTCGGCTGATTCCTAGGGCAGTCCCAGCAGGCCTCTTGCGTGCTACAGCATGTGGGGTTTAGCTGGTAGCATCCAGTGCACCCCTCCCAATTGCTTAGCATGCTCAGGAGAGGGCAAGCGAAATCCCAGGTGGGTTGGCCAAGGCTTGGGCTGCCTCCTGTGTAGCGCCTGTGCTGGCAGCCTTTGATTCAGCTTCTTGAGCAGCAGTGACACATGCCTGCAGCAGTAAACCAGAGGTTGAGCCCAGGACGCCCCAAACCCTGCTCTGTGATGTTTCACTCTGTGCAGTTGGCTGACTGCCTGTGCCTCACCAGAGCTGCCCTGTGGAGGGATGATGGACATTTGCACCAACATGTGCCCCAGTGTGTAACAGTGCCAATCTGGATGATGCACTCCCATGTGTCTGTCCTGCCAGTGTAGGTGGCTAGGTGGCAAGGTGCATCCTTGGGCAGGAAACCTCTCAGGCTGTGATGTCTCAGTGCTGCTGCTGAGGTGATGATGCTTTTGTCCCACCTAGCGCCCATTTTTCACATTGTATCAGTGTATTCACAAGTGTTATCACAGAGAACAGAGCTGATGGCTGAACCCTTGCACTGTGAGTGTGAGCTACGCAGCTGTTTCATTAGACTTGGTTACTGAGGGGTACCAGGCTACAAGATGGAACCACTTTGCTGTGCAAAAAGTCTTTTCCAATGTAATTCCAGCTGTGCTGGTTGTGGGAGCCTGTGCTGAGTGTCAATGTGTTGGAAGGAAATTGCACATAAAGGCAGCTCTTTTTGCCGAGAAGATACATTAAGGACAGTCAGATCTCATTCAGGGATTGTGTGAAAGAAAGGCTGCCATGGTATCACTGGGAGATACTGCTCAGTGCTTTGGGGATTTGTTTGTTTGTTTTTCTGTGTGCATATGTAAATGAGAAGTTAACTGATTGCAAATAGCAAAGTAGCACTTTCCCCTAATTTAAATGAGTAGAGCATCGCAATATTCCTTTCTCATGGTGTGAGCTGTCTTACACTGTGGCCCTGCTGCACTGCTGGGTGAGAAACCCATTTCCCCTGTGTCATCTCTAAATGCCAGAGCCTGGTGGCAAGCACAAGGCTGTGCTTGTGCTGCTTGTTACCAGTTCATATCTTCTGCATCCTGCTTCCCTGGTTCTGCTGTGCTGAGGTGCAGCCGCTGTGCCGTGGGTTGTCACCTAACCCAGTCTGGCAAGGGGAGCTTCATCCAGAGCCGGGCGGGCCTCCCTGGGCAGGGCAGAAGGTAGCTCCTCAGGGGTGGCTTTGGCGCTGAGGCACATTGCTGGAGCGGAGGATTCAGAAGATTGAAAGCATCCAGTTCCTTCTACTTCTTCAGTTCAAAGAAAGCAATTTCATGCCTTGAGGGCATCGCTCCTGGGGACAAAAGGATTCATATTTTCCTGGGCAATGTTCCTGGCTGCTCTCCTCCCTGCTGTTCCTGACACAGCCCGGTTTGTGGCTGCTTTTCTCCTAGCAGCCCTTGGGTGGTACTGGTGGCGGCTGGGCAGCGATGGACCTGTCAGTGATGCCTCCAGGTCACAGTTCCGAGTGTGCCAGAGTGACGGTGGACTGCTGCTGCTGCGTGGGTCGGTCCTTGGCCCATCACTGTACAAGGTGCTGGTGCTGGAGCGGAGATGTTCTTGCTGCTGTGGTGTCCGGGCGGGGGGTGTGGGGGGTGTGGGGTGTCACTCAGGAGCTGTCCAAGGTGCTGCTGCTTCTGACGGGATCCTGGGAGTGCGGCGGGTGCCTCCAGTGATGGTCACAGGATGCTGATCTGCTGCAATTGGGTGTTCACGTGTCTCCATGAACTGTCATGATATTTTCTATAGAATCATAGATAGATTTGGGTTGGAAAGGACCTTAAGATCACCCAGTTCCAACCCTCCTGCCATGAGCAGGGATGTCTCCCACTAGAACAGGTTGCTTAAAGCCCTGTCTGACTCGGGCTTGAGCACTGCCAGGGATGGAACATGCACAACTTCCTTGGGCAACCTGTTCCAGTGCCTCACTTCTCTCACAGTAAATAATTTCTTCCCTATATCTAACCTAAACTTCCCCTGTTTAAGTTTGAACCCATTACCTCTTGTTCTACCACTATGGTCTCTGATGAAGAGTCCCTCTCTGGCATCCTTGTAGGCCCCCTTCAGATATTGGAAGGCTGCTATGAGGTCTCCACGCAGCCTTCTCTTCTGCAGACTGAACAGCCCAAATTTTCTCAGTCACTGCTGATCATCTGCAGCCTGCACCCACTTTGGGTGGGGATGCAGCCTTTAGCAATAGCAGTTGTTACCAGTGTTATTACTTTTTTTTTTTTTCTTTTTTGGGTACTTTTTCTCAAACACTTCAAGGAAGTTTATTTTGGAAAGCTTCTAATTAGCAGGTGCTGCTGGAGGTTGGGGAAGAGGTGCTGGTGGAACCCTGGCACCAGAGGAGCTGAGGTGCTGATTCAGAATCACAAGCTGGGTACAGGCTTGGATACTGAAAGGAGATGGGATAAACAGATGCACTGTGGAAGGAGGAGAGGTGTTTCAGGGATTCACTGCTGGTGAGCTAAGGGCATGATGAAGGGACTGCGTGAGAGACATCATGGCACAGAATTGTCCAAACCAGGCCGAGAGCTGCTTCTGGCAGTGATCTGCAAGTGCTGGGCACCCACTGGGTACTCAGGCAAATAAGGTTTGGTTCTGGCATCCAGGTGCGTGTGGCACACAGTGCTCCTGGTGCCTAGGGGAGCTGGTGGTGGGCTTACAGGATGTGCCTCTGCACATCCTGGGTGCAGGCTGGAGTTTACCAGCAAGTAATATGTATATATGTGTCAGAGCAGGAGGCTGCTGCTGCCAGCGAGCTTTCCTAGTCCTTGCCTCGTTCATTTGCTGTGGGAGTCTGCACAGGAATGTGGGCGGCGCAGCAAGAGCTATTTTCTGGCAGAGATTTAGCAAATGTGTGTTGTTCCAGCTCCTCTGTGCTGCCCTGAGCACATGTGCCCGGGCACGTGGCCAGCATGGCTCTCCCCTCCCATCAGGACCACCTGATGCCATGGGACATTCCCAGGACCTCTGGCCTCTGGCGTCTCCCCTCTGAAATGGTGTTTTCTGATGAATTATGGTGTGATAGTCAGTCTCATCTGTAGTGCCAGGCAAGTGTCAGTCGCTGTCACCATCCAGTTCCAATAATAACATCCAGTTCATTGATCTCTGGGGCTAGAGGCAGGGGAGGTGTGGTGCTGCTGCTGGAGGGGAAGAAGAGGGGTGGCTTTTCCTTTGCCCTCAAGCTAGCACTTGTATGGTGAAGTATACTGGAGCACAGAGCTGTTGCTTGAGGAGAGGAGGCAATGCAAAGCAATGTCTGGGCAAGAGAATTCTCCTCCCACTTGAGCGCAGTGAAGAGGGAGGCAGAGTAGGAGCAGCAGCCCGGGATGAGCGCAGCAGCCACTGCAGACAGACCGACCTCCTCAGGTGATGGTTTTTCAGGTGTGTGACACAGAGCTTAGGCAAGGCTGTGCGAGGGACTGGGACCTGCCTTTGCTCTGTCTGTACCAGGATCTGGGGGTGGATAGAAGCTCAGTCCCTTATGTACTGCCCACACAAGTATCCTCTGAAGGGCTTGCAGCCAGAGAGGTAAAACTGTCAGGAGAGGGTTTTTTTGAAGCTCTGAAGCAGTTCAGTGACTTGCAAGGCATTTTGGAGGTGTTTGTGGTAGGCAGCGATAAAGAACCAGCTGGAAAGGCTTATGCCAGCCAGGGAAGAAGGTGACCTTCCCCCCCTACTGCATGTGTGAGACAAATAGAGTGGCACTGTTATTACAAAAAGGTCCCTTTGATGAGTAAAACGTGCTATCTTGACAATGACGCATGACTGCAATATGTAGAAGGCATGTGTCTTTCAATGGACTTGCAAGTCCTGTATCTGGGAGAGAGGTAATATTACTGTGCTCACAAATTCCAGTGGTACTTGAACTGCTGAGTGTCAAACTAAGGGGAAAATGATCTTCAGTCCTGCGAGCACTGAAAGTGCAGCCTACAGCATTGCTCTTCTCTTATCTGTCCCCATGCTGGAAAACGGAAGTACTTTATTTTTCTCCACCCTGCTTTTTAATTACAAAGTTAAACAAGAGGACCAGAAAGCAAAAGAGATGGAAGAACTACTTTGATATCAAAGCTGGAAAAAAAAAAATATGTTTGGATTCCTTAAAATACAATTTTATTTTCAGTAAAAGGCTTTCTTATTAAAAGAAGTTCAATTAGCATCAGTCCTTTGCAGCAGAAATTTAGCACATGAAAAAGTATTTGCATATCTCAAAGCCTTCAGTGCAATGGGAAGAGTACGTTGGTTTTGCTTTTCTGTTTCTTTCTTTTGTATATAAAGCATTCAAAAGCAGCAGTCAGCACCAGAAGTTGAAATGTTGGCAAATGATTGTGGTACACCTTTGGTAGCTGTGGAAAGAGCTGCATTCTCAGCATTTCCAGAGCAGAGGTTTGTGTCCCTGCCATGGAGGAGCTGGCAGCTGTCACCCTTGTTGCGGAGGGGATGCACAAACCTCATGGTTTTTTCAAGCTAGTTTGAAATCCTTGGCTTTCCAGGTTCTCTTCCCTGAGTGATCCTGGCCTTAGGTGGTGCTGAGGCTGTGGCGACTGCAGGTGGCGCATGGCTGGTGTCAGACAGGGTGCTCTGCTGTTGCAGCAAGTCACTGCTCATGCCCCCAAACTGCTCGCTTGGCTGGGTGGGGGCCAGCTCCAGCTCCTGCTGAGCAACCTGCCCCATCCATCCTTTGGTGAGCACAGCTGGAACCCATTGCACTGGC
This sequence comes from Psilopsiagon aurifrons, assembly GCA_025447955.1. NCBI lineage: Eukaryota > Metazoa > Chordata > Aves > Psittaciformes > Psittacidae > Psilopsiagon > Psilopsiagon aurifrons. The sequence goes on along the minus strand of JAOEHY010030096.1, from coordinate 2,751 downwards.
ACCTTCCCTGCTGTCCCTCCACTGCACCGGGACCTGCCCTGCTGTCGCCATTGCTGGGGCCACAGGATCAATGTTTTAGTTGTGCTTGAGCATCTGGGTGTTTGCTGTAGTTGTAGACAATGGGCATGAAATACCTCAAAAGTTTTCTGATTAAAGTTATCTGCTAAATATACCCTTTTTTTAAATTACAAAGCTGCTCCTCTCAAAATGTTTCAAATTTGATGACTTTGCCTTATGTATAGGACAGGTTTCGGGATGACCTGCCCCAGGATTGCATGTTTTGTGGGGACCTGCAGTGTGTGGTGCTGTTCCAGAGATTCCGAGCCCATGCGAAGCTGGGGGTGCCTGGTTGCCCTCTGCAGATGCTGAGGTGTTCAGGCTCTCCAGTGATAATTTTGATGAATAAAGGATTGATTCTTATTCAGTTCAGAGTGAAACAAAAGTTAAAGAACTCCTTGCAAAATCCCCTGTTGTCATCTCTGGCTCAACTGTGATGATTTGCAAGTGGGGGCTCATTCTTTTTTTGTTACAGCAAACAAACATGAAAAACTACTGAAGAACTTCTGCCACATCTCCATAAACATGGCCTGTCCCTCACCCATCTCAATCACCTGCAACAGCAAAGGCACCAAGAGGCTCCTTTCCTCTTGCACACCCTGCAGAGGGTCCCTCTGGGCACGATAGTCCCCACCACAGCCACACTGAGGCATTTGACGCTGTGTGTGTTGCACAGGAGGTGCAGCCAGTTTGGGGTTGTCTCTCATTTTCTCTCACTTCTCTGTGTAACTATAAGGAGCGAGGTGTGGTAGACCTGGAGTCAGTGGGAGTCGCATTCAGGTCCTGGCTCCGGAGACACTCAGGGACATCCAGCCTGCTCGGGCGATGGGCTGTCCTGGGCATCTGCCTCTTCCTTCCTCTTGTAAGCCCTTTTCTGCCATACCTGCTGGGGTCAGTGGGTGGGATGTGCTATGAACTGCATCACAGGGAAACGCATTTCTGTGCCTGGAAGCCCAGAATGAGGGAAAGTAATGCATTTTTAAAGAGGACGTTCTGGAGAGAGCAAGGTACCTCGTTTGATTTGTGTGCATAATTTAAGGATAGCTCAATTAGCTTCAGTGAAGTCATGCTAATTTACCTGAGGTATCTTGTTTCTACAAGCATTTTCCTGCATAATGCTACTCTTTCTCCTTTTGTGAAAATGGAATTGTGTAATTTTTCTGATATTAATTAAGATTAGAGAGAATTATACGTAAATATATTCAGTTGAACATAAATAAGTTTAAAACATGCCCGAACTCCAGATTATAATCACTGGCCTGGTCACAGATTGAGTCCAGACATCTTGACCAGCGGGGTTTCTGTGGTGGGCTGATGTGGTGACAGAGCCAGGGCTGCTGCTTCACCCTGGGGGGGGGGGTGGGGGTGGTTTAGGGAGCCCATGTGGTGGAACAGGCAGTGCCCAAGGACACTCCATGTGTTGCATTCCTTTCTGCAAATCAGTGAAGGACTTTGTTCTTCTGAGCTGGCAAGCTGCAGGTTGCAGTGCAATTCCAGCTAGTTTTGTTCACCCCTGATGTAATGTGAGAGTTGCCTTTTCCCATCAGTCTGGAGTAAGCAATGGAAATGGTTTGGGAGAGAAGATGTGGGGAAAGGTCATCGAGATCACCCAAGATCTCTGTCTTCTCCAAGCCACTATTGAAAGTGGTGATGTGATGCAAGCTGGAGGAGCCTGCTGCATGGGTGCAGGGCGTGCAGTGTCAGAGCTTGGCATGGTCCCTGTCAGCTGATGTTCAGGCTCCTGCACAGCTGACCCACAGCTGAGTACAGCTGAATTAGGAATTATAATATTAAATTTATAATATTTACATTATTACACAAGGGCTGTGTAATCTGAATTATTATGGAGTCTTCTCAGGGCATTGCTGGTAACTCGAGCCAGGATTAATCTCAACTTGCTGTGTGGATGGATTTTGGGGGGTAGTTGTCCGTCTATTGGCGTTCCATTTCATGAGTTCAACAGAAATCTTGCAGCAGCAGCAGGGTTGATCAATTTTTGAAGCGGCAATTAAGATCTAAACTTTTTTGCCAAAGCTTTAAGTACGTCTCTTATCTAAAATGCTCAGACACATTGCTGAGTTAAGAACATTAGGACCAAGAGACCCATTAAATTAGCTGGCACAGAAGAGATAGCTATAAAACCTGCAAACTGACTGGATCTCGCACTGCAGATTTGATGGTATCTTCTTTATACACTAAGATGTAGAAAAGGAGGGAAAAGACCTTTCTGAGTTATTCGTCTGAGCTGGAAGTTTTGAAAGCTTCTAAGGATTTATTTTCCCCAGAATCTGTATAAAATATTTTTGATCTTGTCCCACTAAAGGGAAGCCCACTTTATTTGCTTATTTTACTTTTTCTGTCCTACAAGATGTTTGTCCATCATATTTGAAAAATCATGACAGTCAGGTGAAGTTCCTGATGACTGGAAAAAGGGAAATAAAACTCCCATTTTTAGGAAGGGGAAAATGGATGACCCAGGGAATTACTGACGAGTCAGCCTCACCTCTGTGCCTGGCAAAATATTGGAGCAGATTTTCCTGGAAGGCATGCTGAGGCACAGGAAGAACAACAAGGTGGTTGGTGACAGCCAGCATGGAAATCCTGCCTGACCAATTTTGAGGCCTTCTATGATGGGGCTACGGAACTGATGGACAGGGGTAGAGCAGTTGATGTCATCTACCTGGACTTGTGCAA
>JAOEHY010030095.1:0-12582 GCA_025447955.1 Psilopsiagon aurifrons | reverse complement strand
GGCACAGCCCTGGGGCAGGAGAGGGCTCAGCCAGGCAGGGAGTGTGAGCGCCGCTCTGGGGCTGCATCCTTGGTGATGCACCCGAGCCACCTGCACGGCCTGGCTGTAGATCCATGTTCTGAGCCTGTAGACCTGCCTGCAGATCCATGTCCTGAGCCCTGGGCACCTTCAAGCTGAGCTGTTCTTGTGGAAGGCCCAGGCTGCGGGTGACTGTGCTGGTGGAATGCAGGGCTCGAGGACCCTGGTCCCCCCTTGCTGAGCCCCCACTGGCTGCTAGGACACAGCAGCTGCCTGTGGAACCGCCACAGTGCAGGCAGTGCTGGGAGTGACAGCTGGTGCCACCCGCAGCTGGCGGGATGCAGGCAAACAGCGTGACGAGCGGATGACAGTGCAGGAAGGGGGAGCGTGGCCTCGCTCAGAGCTGCTGGCCCCATTCTGCTGCAGGAGTGGCACCCTGAGAGAGACCCCGGGCAAGGAGGAGACATCACCCACCTCCCCAGGAGCAGAGGTGAGCTGGGTCCTCCCCCTAGCCCCGGGTACACCTTGAAGGGAGCAAGGAGCAGGGATGGGGCAGGCAGGTTCGTGCTGTCCCTCTTTGAGGGGTGCTGGTGCAGTTGGGGCAGGGAGATGAGGTGCCAGCCTAGCACAGGTACATGCAGGTACCAAGTGCCATCCGTGGCCAGGCTGGGACAGCTCGGATGCCAGTCTAGTGGTAAGCAGGGTGCCATGACCTCACCAGGCACTTCTCCCTGCTCCAGCATCTTGGAGGGGTTCAGGTCATCTCTGGGTTTCTGTGGCTCTTACTCATTTTGGCTCTCCTTTATACCCTACTCCCCTCAACAGGCAAGGAGAAGACAATGGCCATGGTTGTGGTGGGGTTTCTCTCTAATGGATGCAAAAGACGAGCCCTTGCTGCCCAGGCTCTGGAGCTGTTGGCTTAGCCCTCAGTGGGGATGGCGAGCCGAACAGGGCTGAACGCCACGGACAGCCTAAAGCTGCTCCCTGTCCCTGAGCAGTCCATTGCTCAGGAAGTGCTGGGCCTCCTCTGCATGGTCCTGCTCACACTCACCGCCCTGGTGGCCAACACTGTGGTGATGGTTGTCATTCTCAAAACCCCGCTTCTCAGGAAGTTCATCTTTGTCGGCCACCTCTGCATGGTTGACCTCCTCTCTGCCATTTTCCTCATGCCTGTGGGAATCATCTCCAGCTCTTCCTGCTTCAGCAGGGTAATCTACAGCATTGCTGAGTGCCAGGGCTTGATATTCCTGAATGTCTGCTTCATCAGTGCCTCCATCCTCACCATTGCCATCATCAGTGTGGAGCGGTACTACTACATTGTCCACCCCATGAGGTATGAGGTCAAGATGACCATCAGGCTGGCGGTGGCAGGGGTGATCATCATTTGGGTCAAGTCTGTTCTCATCACCGTCTTGGCACTGGTGGGCTGGCCTCAAGACAATGGGGCCACCAGTGCCAGCCGCTGCACAGTCTACTGGAGCCCTGGGGCCCACAAGAAGGCTTTCCTGATCATCTTCAGCATTGCCTGCTTTGTTCTGCCCACCATCATCATCTTCACTGTCTATAGCAGTGTCTACCGCGTGGCCCGGATGGCATCGCAGCAGCACGCACCTGTGCAGGCACAGGCAGTCGCACCAAGGCACCGATCCGACTCCATCGCCAGCCTAGTGGCAATCATCATCACCAGGAACCTGCCGGTGCCCAGACTGGCGCCAGAGCGCTTTCTGGGAAGCAACAAGGCCATCCTCACCTTGGTCCTCATTGTGGGACAGTTCTTGTGCTGCTGGCTGCCCTTTTTCGCTTTCCACCTGCACTCCTCTGTGACTGCTGCCACAGAGGCTGGTGGGCACGGAGAGATGTTGGTCACCTGGATTGCCTACTCTTCCTTTGCCATCAATCCCTTCTTCTACGGATTGCTGAACCGGCAGATCCGGGAGGAGCTGGCCCGGCTCCGGCGCAGCTGCTTCAACCAGCCACTGGGCCAGGAACTCTGTCTTTCCATGTCGGAGGCTTCTGTCCAGGAAAACTTCTTGCAGTTTCTCCAGAGAGCAACTTGCACACTGGAGACCCATGCCAGCTGCATCAGGCCCAGCCCCAGGGACAGATTGGACCAGACCAAGGTGAGCTTCCCCATTCCAGGTCAAGTTCCTGAAGAGAGCAGCTGAGAAGCAGGAGGCCCTGTCCCACCATGCTGGGGCAGGAGGATGGGCACGAACCTGCCAGGGACCCATTGGACCTGCTTTGATCCAGCCTCTTGGATTTGGAGAGGTCCTTGTTCAGGTTTTGCCTCTTGTCTGAGCTTATGGTGGAAGATGGTTTTTCCATTCAGGAGAAGGAAGACCTGAGGAATCCTCATCTCCCTTCCACAGGCTGGGATTGTCTCTGGTTCCACCAGCACAGGCCAGTTGCATGGATCCTTCTCAAGACACAGAGTACCAAGAGGCTCCTGTGCAGAGGCAGATGAGAGGGCACATCCATCTCCATCACCCTGCTGGGACCACTTTTGGCCGGTGGGGAAGAGCAGATGTCCCTTGTACCCTATCCATGAGCAATGGACCAGCTAACACTACTAACACCACTAATCCTTACTGAGCCTGGACAGCTCTCATGGAGGCCTCTATCCCTGGCTGCTTAACCCAAAACACCTGGGCAGAAGAGCTCCTGTCACTGGTGGCACTTACCAGTGGGACAGCACCCTCAGGGCTGGGTCTGGCCATGTCTCCTGCTGGCATGGCAGCATGTGATGCCTGTAACCATGCCCTCTATGGGCAACGCTGGCCAGCCGGGGGCTCGTGCCAGTATGTTTATGGACACAGCTGCCCAGCTGAAGCCCAGCCCGTGGTGCCACGTGCCAGCCAAAGTGGACTGCTGGCCAGGGGTGGACGTGGTGGCACAGGGTGGTGGTGGGGCCATGTGGGGCACCCCTGGGCAATAGCAGCGGGAGAGGACCAAGAGCTGCTTTCCTCCTCCAGCCTCATTACTTCTGGGGACCCTCTCATGGGGTCCCTAGCACAAGAAAGGGGATTGGACGCTGTTGGGGAATGCTGGAGGCATCACTCCCAGCCCTCTACAAAGGTCCCAGGAATGGTGCTGGTTGGAGATGCCCCTGTCCCAGTAACAACTGGTGGGCTGGAAGAGAACTGCCCCATGGCCTCCCAAACTGCCCCATGGGGCTCTGGGAAGACCTCCAGAGAGGGGGGGCTGAGAGCCAGGGGCACACCCAGCCACCACCCATGTCCCCAGGAGCTGGTTCTGCTCCTTGTGTTGGGGGTGTCTCCACCCTGGGTGGGGGATGTTGTTATTTGTTTTCTTGTAGATTTTATCTTTTTATTAAACCATTGAAAAGTTACAAAGGAGGAAAATATATAGACTGATATATACAGCATTTAAAAGCCAGCAGGGACTGGCTCTTAGATGGGGATGCTGGGAGGCGATTGCCCCGGGGTGGCCCCCCCACCAGAGCCAGGGGAAGGGGGACCCCCAGAGAGGCCAGTCAACCCCTCATCCAATGGGGCCCGCATTTGGGTGCCAGCCAGAGGGTGGGCAGGAGCAGGACAGCAGGAGAGGCAGGCAGAGGGGCAGTGGTGGGGGTCCCACCCTGGCACAGGGCACTGAGAGAAGGGACAACAGGCCAGCAGGGACAGCTCCCCACCCCTCAGTGCCAGGGCACGTGGTCCCCATGCAGGAAAACTGGGGAGGGGGACACAGCGCTGCCGGGATGGGCAGCAGGCAGCAGAGCAGCCTTTACCTCAGTGGGCATCTGCTGGGAAGACCCTTCCCCGGGGCATGGCGTGCCTGTCAGGGCTGGGGACAGGGTGGGCATCAGGGGGTGTCCCTGGCACTGGGTGGCACCCGGGCCCCCCTCACCCACCCACTGGCAGGGCTCAGTAGGGTGAGAACTTCTGCCGGTCAGCTTTCTTGGTGCCATTGGCCGCCGAGATCTTGGTCGTGTAGGTGGCAGTGCCGCCGTTGGGGCCCGCCACAGAGGACGAGGACAGTGCCAAGAAGGACATTGGCTTCAGGCCGATGAAGTTGGAGAGGGAGATGGTGTAGGGGGTGCCCAGCAGGGCTGGGTGGGCCGGTGCAACAGCAGGCAGCGCTGCACCAGAGCCTGGGGCGAGGGGCTGGTTGAAGCCCACGCCAAGGTCCATGGAACCAGGGCCTGGTGGCACCTGGGAGGTAGATTTGGCCGTCTCTAAGCTGGGGAATCAAAGGTGGTGATGGGGTGGTGAGGACCACAGTGACCAAGCGGGTCCCTCACCCCAACCTGCCCATCTTAGGGTGCAGAAACTGCATGCCCCATCCCTTCTGACACAGGTCTTCATCCCGGGCGTCCTGCTGGGGAGGGCTGAAAGCTGGTGCTCAAACCCTGTGGGGTCTAGGGTCCTGTACCCAACATCTCAGGACCTCAAAGCACTGCCCAGCTCATCCTTCCTGAGGATGCTGGGGTGGGGGTGTCCCCTCAAAGCTGCATTGAGGTGCTGGGGAAGTGCACCTAGTACCTACCAGTTTGTGATGAGGTACTGAGCCAGGGTGATGCTGACAGGGGACCCCGTGATGGTGATGTGCCGCTCGCTGGAGCCCTCAGTCTGGTTCCCAATCTTGATGTGGGCACCTGACATCTGCCGGATCTCACTGATCTTGCTGCCATGCCGGCCAATGATGCAGCCGATGAGCTGGAGAGGCAGAGACTGGGGTGAGCTGGGAGCAGCTGGAGGGGCCATGCCAACCAGGGAGCTCCCAGGGGCTCACTGCCCACTCTCTGTCTGGGAGTACTGGGGAAACTGAGGCAGGCACCGGGAGGGCAGGGTGCTGCTTTCCTTGGGCAGACCCTGCTTTTTGCTCTCACTCAAGGCCCTCCCTGGCTAGCATCACTGCACTGACACATCCAGGGTTATTCCTTGGTGCTGGCCAAGCCCTTTCACCCTTCCCATGCCTTCGTTTCCCTTTCAGCTGCTTCTGCCCCTGAAGCCTCTCCTGAACTCTGACAGGTAAGGCAGAGCCTCCCCTGTGTGGGCCAGTGCTGGCCCCTGCAAAGTGGCTGTGGGGTGGGACACATGGATGGGGACGAGCTGTGGTCCCCGTTACCATCCCGGGACATACACGTACGTCATTGGGTACGAGAAACTCCTGGGAACTGCTCTGGGAGCTGGTGTCCAAGCCTGGAGAAACAGATAGGGATGTTAGTGGAGGAGGGTGGGTCTTCAGCAGCTCGGTGCCCCCAACCCAGTCCCATGCTGGGACAGTCAATGTCCCTGGGAACAAACTTGAAGGATCCCTGGGGAGATGCATAACTTGGTGCTGGTGCTCCCCCACGGCAGGGCTGGGGTCTCTGATGGGTGCAGAAACCCCAGGAAATCAAGGACATGGTCATTCAGGGGGCAGGTAGCCATGCTGGGGGGCTGTGACCAGAGAGGGTGCAGGGGACGGGGACCCGTTCCTCAGGGCTAGGTGGGTGGGTGGATCAGGAGGGGCACCTCACACTCCAGCCCTGGAGGGGCATAGGAGATGCTCACCTGGCACCATGGGGGGTGCGTGGCCCAGGGAGGCAAAGGGAAGCGAATGCCCTGAGAGCTGCTGCATCTTTGTCACCTGCAGGAAGCAGGAGGAAGGAGGTGTTATTCTCTATCAATTCCTGGGGCCAGACGCTGGCACCCAGCACCTCCCAGGACAGGCATCCCTGGCAGGCACAGATACAGTGCCCATGGGATCAGGGATGTGCTGCCACAGGGACAGACCCACCTCTGCAGGAGAGATCCCGCTGTACTGGCCCTGCATGGGGAAGCCCTGGGAGGAAGGAAAGGGGAATCAGTAGGCGGCCAGGTGGTGATCGCTGCCTCAGGCCTCACCCCATGGCAGGGAGGCTACCCCAAGCCCACTGGAGTTGCCCCTGGCTGGTGGAAGTTGAGCCCTCCGGCCACCCTGGGCCTGGGGGGGGCTGCAGCCTCTTACCTGGTTGGCAGAGAGCAGGACGGTGCCCAGGGAGAGGCCAGGGTGGTAGGGAATGGTGGCCCCCTTCGGAGGTGACTGGAGAGGGAGGGAAGGAGGTGGAGGGGATGAGAGATGACGCTGAATGTTCCCATTGTCCCACAGGTCCTCCTGAACCCTCTCTGCCACCCTCATGACTCCAGCAAGCTGGGCACAGCCCCTAGCACCACTGAGGCAAGGTGCTCTATGGACTTCTGTGCAGAGGAATGCCAGTGCCTGGGTCCAGGTGGGCATGGGAAGCCCTGGTAAGGGGGATCAGGCGGCATGTGCCTCCTGGGGCTGTGCTCAGTGGGTACCTCCAGGATGACGGCGCAGATCTGCCTCACGCACTGGATGATGGTGTCCGGCACCCCCGAGACGGTGACGGCCCGTTCGGTGGAGTTGGGCAGCAGGTCAGCAGCCACCTGCACCTGTGCCCCTGAGCTCTGAGGGGCAAAGGGAGATGCTGGGGTCCCTCAGCCATTCCATCCCCAGGGCTCAGCACCTCACACCTCCCCTGTACCCTCATGGGCCCCCAGGGAGCTTTGCAGGACCCACGGGGTGATGCTCCACTCCTGCATCACCTCCCACAGTCCCTGAGGGACCATGGCAGCCCCTGTTCCAAGGGCTCTGTGCTCCCTGGGGGAAAAGGAGAGCCCACACCCAGGGCACCCACAGCCTCACCTCCCGGATCTCCCGGATCTTGGCTCCTGCCTTGCCGATGAGTGAGCCACACTGGCTGGCTGGGATGACCAGGCGCAGCGTCACCGGTGCTCTGCCTGCTGCTGCCCCATCACTCCCTGCTCCCAGGTCCTGTGAGGAAATGGGGATGCAGTGTTGGACCCCCAGGAGCCCACAGGCGTGGGGGTACCCGGTGGAATTGTAGGGTCTGCCTACCTCCTCCAGCTTGAAGGCGATCATGGAGACGGCACGGAAGACGGCGTCGGTGGAGCCGGTGATGGTGGTGATACGCTCGGGACAGGACCCCTCTGAGATGGTGATGCGTGCACTGCTCTGCGGACAGTGTCACACCCCATCAGGGTTGGTGTGGGCCCTGTGCTCCATGTGCCCCCCCCAGGAAGGGCTCACCATAGGAGGCTCAATGCCTGTGGATCTGGGCATTCCCCCTCCCACCTGCAGCCTTCCTGGGAATGAAGCTGTGTTTCCCCTGGGTCTACCCAGGACTGGGGGGACCAGGGCTGGGCTAGTGGGAGCCATCAGGTACAGGCAGGACAGGCAGCAGGATCTGGCAGCCCCCCAGCATGCTCTTACCTGCTCTCGAATCCTCTTAACAGTCTCCCCTTTCTGCAGGGAGAGGAACAAGGCAGGTAGTCAGGTCCAGGGAAGCCCGGGGCTGGTGGTGCCCTAGACCCCAGATCTTACCTTGCCAATGATGCTGCCGATCTCCTGCAAAGGCAGAAACGAGGGTGGCCCCATCAGCAGTCAGATCCCTGACTGCCACATCCCTCCTCTGCCCAAAAGGCAACAGGCAGGCCCTGCCCCATGGCCACTGGCAGCCTGTAGACACTGGGCCATGGGAATGGTCCCTCCCCAGCTTAGGATGCTGGAAGAAACCCTTCTGGGAATGCAGGGGAAGAAACCTGGGCCTGTTGAGGAGCTGGTGCTCCAGCATGGTCCCCACCCCCAGCACTGCTGAAACCCCCGAGCAGAGCCAAACCTCCCCACTGTTACCTTGCCATGCATCAGCATGCGGAGGGTCAGGGTGATGCTGAGCTCTGTTTCTTCGGGGCTGCCGCCCAGGCTGCTGGCTCCATCCTGCGATGCCATGGCAGGAGAGCGAGCTGAGCCTGCGGGACATGGTGGTTCCAGAAAGGGAGGAGGCCTCAACTACCCCTCCCCTAAATCTGCAGCCTGAAAAGCACCCAAGGCTGGAAGCAGGAAACTGAGGAAGGGCAGTGCTGTGGCCTCCTCTGGCAGGGGAGGCTTGCATGGCCCCATGGTACTCCATTGGCACCCTGCACACCTTCTGGGAGGTCCCCAAAAGGGACTCACTGCTGTCTGTCTGCCTGAGCCTGCTGGCAGGTGTCCTCAACCTGGCCCATACTGGGCCAGGGCTGGAGCTGGCACTGCACCTGCATGAAGCCAGGAGCTGGATGGATAATGGGAGGGAAGGGGGATGCTGTGGGATGGGGTTTGGTTTGCAGATGCTTGCTGGGGTGGTGGCACACGGGGCAGGGGGAGCAGAAGTGGCCTGGGTCATCTCATAGGCCATGTGAGCCTTCCTCTTCCTCCTCCTCCCCCTCCCTTCTCCTGTCCATGCACAAAGCCCCAAGGAAATCTGATGCAGCCTCCCTGATGGGGACCCCGAATCCAGCCCCCGAACGGAGCGATGCCAACACACGATGCCGCTGCGCTCTGTCCCCTCCCCGGGGCACCCCAGGGCCACCCCTCGGCCCCTGTGCCGCGGCCCCGGGCGCCGGCCCCGAGGACAATCGCCGTGTGTCCGGGCAGGGGTGGGCGGCTGCGGCACCGCTGGCTCCCGGAGGGCCGGGCAATGCCAAGCGGCTTGGAAACAAAGCACCCGTGTGGGGCTGGGGCCGTGTCTGCAGGCACGGCGGGGGGGCGGAGGGGCGGTTATTTTAGGTGCTGGCAGGACTCGCCGCCGCTACGGCACATCTCCTGCATCAGGGGGATGGGGGCGGGGGACAGGTTGGTAGCTCCGCACCCCTGAAGTGCCACGGTTTGCACCCCCCGGGGTGGTTTGGATGCTGCATTTTCATCCCCGTTACCGGCAGCTGGGGAATGGCTGGGGAAGGGGAATATTGCTGCTCCCGATGGAGGGGAGGCTGAGATAGGGTGTGTTGGGGGGTGTATCCCCCTGCAATCCGCCTCCCCGCAGCCTTGTGTGGTGCCGGCAGGGGCGGGCAGCCTCCGGGGTCCCCCGAACCCCCGGGATGAACGGCATCGGAAACAAAAGATCCCACCGGAAAGAGAAGAAAGAGACTGGCAGTGGGGCAGGGGGGACGCAGCAGGGCCACGGGCTCTCCCCACGGCCATAGGCAATGTGGGGGCTCCGCGGGCAGGGGGGTGCTGTCCCCCAGGTGAACCATGGCAGGGATGCCGAAGACCGCGGTGATGGGCACAGGCCACCTGCCCCTGCTGGCGTCGGGACAGCCACAGGCTGGGCACCGCCCGTCCTTTGGGGCACCTTCCGGTGACAAAGGGAGGTGAGGGGTGGGAGGACACACAGGAGGAAGCCCCCAGCCCGTCCCAGGGGGATCCTCTCTCCGCTCGCCCTCCTGGCCGCCCCGAGCCCCCGGGCCTGGAGGGTTGGTACCTTTCCGTGCTCCTCGTCCCTCCGCCGCCGGCCACCCCGCTCAGTGCCACATTGTCCCCGGCGGCGCCCAGTGGCACCCGGGGCAGGAACAATGAGCCGCTTGACAGGCCAGGGCCAGGCTGGCAGCCCCGGCCCCCACCCCGGTCCACGCCGGGGCCCCCCTCGCTCTTCCCCTCTCCCACATCCCTCCCTCCGGGATCCTATTACAGCGGATAAGAGACACTAAAAGGAACAATGCACCCTGGGTAAGGCCATCTGCCACCGCTGGGGACATTCCTGCCCCCAACGGCCCCCCCCCCTTTGGCTCACACATCACCCCTCTTTGTAATTGCGTGGTTTTTTTCCTGGAAGCCGATCAGCTGGCAGGGATCGAGGGCTCAAGGACACCGGAGCGGGCAGGGATAGAGCAGCTGGCACCCCAGAGCCATCCAGCACTGGGGGGAGTGCTTGGAGAGCTAGAAGCACCCCTGTACGGGAGGCTGGGCTCCCACAGTGGAGCCCGGTGCGGGGCTTAGGGATGCTCCAGCCAAACCTCCCTGGACCTTCTCCTGAGCCTTCGTGCTGCCCTGTGTCCCCACCCCCGGCATCCTGTGCCCACAGAAAAATACCCCCCCGCCCTATTATCTCCCCTACTAAATCCTCCTGGGCCCTGGCGTAAGCAGCTAAAGCCCAGGCAGGCTTGGGGAAGGAGGGGCACTAGGGGGGCACCCCGCTGCCAGCTCCATCTGTGTCCCCAAGTGCAGCAGCACCAAAGCAGGGGGAGGCAGATGGTGGTCAGGGGGCTTGTTCCCCTGTCTGTCCAGCCAGATGTCTGTTGGGCTTCCCCACTGGCCTCTTCATCTGTCCATGGCAGCCTCTTGACCTGTGAATCGCCCCCTGCCTCCCTGGGGCACTGGGCAGGAGCCTTTGGGGCTGGCAGCTCCCTTTTAAGCCCCTGTGGATTACACCAGCAGGGGTGGGAGGAGAAAGAGGAGGATGAAGAGGAGGCTTAAGAGGAGGCTGGCAGGCTGGGGACATGGGTGCCACCACCCTGGGGGACATACCTGTTCCTGAACATAGCCCCAGGGGTCTCCAGCACCCTCTGAGGCTCCCGGGGGTCCAGCCAGAAGTGATGGGTGGGCTCCAGCAGCCTCACAGCCAGCACTCACTCACAGGGAAACACTCCCCAAACATCCAGTCCCTCAGTGGCCACACCTCCCCTGCTGTCACCCCTCAAATGTGCATGGCTGTGAGGAGGTGGGGATCATGAAAGGAGGCAGGGAAAATGGAAAGAAGCAGGAGGAAGGTGGCAGGAAAGTGGTGGCAGAGCTTGGGGCTTTATTTGGTCCCAAGGGAGGTGGCGGCATGGCAGGGACCCAGTATCGCACAGCAGGGCTGGGCTGGCACACACGGGTGTGTGTGCAAGTGGAGATGTGCGGGGGCTGGTCACATCCCCCTGCCCCATGGGCCCCTCCTCCCCCATACAGCCCATCTTGCTCACTCCAGCTGCTGCAGGAAGGCCAGGAGCCCGCGGTGCCACTCATCGGGCTTGTCCAGGTAGCAGGGGTGCCCGGTGCCCTGCAGTACCAGCACCTGGTGCTCGGGGAGGTGCTGCAGGTTGTTCAGGCTGGTCTGCCCCAGCTCCACGTCCTGGTCCCCATACACAATCAGCGTGGGGGTCTGCAGAAGGGAACACACCCTGAGCTTGCCAACAGCACCCAAGCACCTGCTCCTCCTGGCCAGGGACACCCTGGTGCAGGAAATGGAGGGGACACACTTGCCCTTCTCCCCCACCCACCATGACAAGAAGAAACTAAGGCTTAGACTCCTGGGTCTCCTAACATCCCTTCTTTTCCTCCTTGCTACCCATGGTCACGCTCCTTCATCAGCGTGTTCCTCTTTTTCAGCAGCAAAGAGGCCAGTTTGGTCTTTCTCCTGCCTATTCTGGTTGCGAGATCCCTTTCCCGCCACTCTCTCCCAGTCCCCAACTTCCCTCAGTGTCCTTCCAGGCCATACTTTGATCTGGGCATATTGCTCCGCGGTGAATTTCTCGGTGCAGATGGGTGCCACAGGCACATATGCCTTCAGCAGGTGGTTGTGCTGGAAGAGGAATGGCAGGGAGTACATGCCGCTGAGCGATGGGCTGATCACCACGGCCGGACCAAGGCACAGAGCCTCCAAAACAGCTTTCAGGAAAGCCCCAGGTGCCGGCTGGCCCACGGGCGCGGGGGCTATAGCATCCTTTGAGCGGCCCAGCCCTGAGCCATGGGAGACAGAAGTTGCTCTGTCATTGTCCCAGCCGCCTAGTGACCAGGAGAAGCCAGCACAGCGGGGTGCCGGGGTTGCCATCCTGACACCACAAACCCGAGCGGCTCTATCGGCTCCCCCTGGCTCTCACCTCGCTCCAGCCTGTGCTCACCACTGAGCCTTACCCGGCAGGTCGATAGCCACAGCTCGGTAGCCGTTTTCGGCCAGCACGGCAAGCGTCCGCAGCTGAAGCCAGGTGTCGGAGGAGAAGCGAATGCCGTGCAGCAGCAGCACCGGCAGCTTCGGGGCCTGCTGGGCCGGCTCAGCTTGGCGGTAGAAGAGGGTTTGGCCTTCCACTGTGATGGTGCTCTCGGTGAGCCGCGGAGCTGCCATGCCTGGGTGTCGGGAGGGCTGCTGGGGGGGTTGAGGAGTGAAAAAACAGAGGCGCATGCCTAGCAGGAGGGGTGACAGGCCTTGTCCCAGTGTCGAGGCCAGCCGTGGTGGGAAGGCAGGGCTGTGGCGCTGGCACTGGGAGCATGGGGGTTACTCTGGCACCACCCTCTTTCTGGGGGACCCCGGCGGGGTCCGGCACCCGGGTGCGTGCGCGGGGCCGCTAGCTCACTGCCCCGGCCCCTGCCTCCATTTCCGAGCCCAGCGCTGCGCCGGCGGCCCTTACCTGCTCCTCCGCCCTCAGCGCCGGCCGCCGCTCGCCTCCCGCCCCCCGCAGCGCCCCGGGGCTGCGGGTGTCACGTCCCGGGTCCAAAGGGCGAAGGAGCGGAGAGCGGGGGGAAGAGGGGAGCAGCGGCCCTGCCCCGCCGAACCCCACCGAGCTTGGGTCGGGTCGAGCCGAGCCAGAGCCGAGCCAAACCCGAGCCGAGCTCTGGCCGAGTCGAGCCGAGAGCCCTACCCGAGCTCTGCCGAGCCAGCCGAGCTTTGCCGAGCCCTAGCCAAGCCAGCCGAACTCCGCCGAGCACCGCCGAGCCCGTGCCGAACCGACCCGAGTCCTCCCCGAGCACCGCCGAGCCCCTCGAGCCGGGGCTCCTCCCCGGCACCCGCCGTTCTCCCGCGAGCCC
>JAOEHY010030094.1:19720-29917 GCA_025447955.1 Psilopsiagon aurifrons | reverse complement strand
AGTAGTGGTTTGTGTTATACCTTAGTTACTAAACTGTTCTTATCTCAATCTGTGGGAGTTGCATTCTTTCGATTCTCTTTCCCATCCCCTCAGGAACAGAGGGAAGAAAGAGGGGGGAAGTGAGTGAACAAACTGTGTGGCTGATTTACGGCTTAAACCACAACAGATACAGGCCTTCATTATTAGGTTGTGAAGTCAGAATGAGATAATTTCTAGGTTTCTAAAAGGACAGACAGAAGCTGCTGACCTTATGGTTAAATTTTTTATTAAATCTGGAGAAAGACTATGGGGAGGAAGAAGGGGAGAGTACTTCTCCTGTCTGAAGAACAGAGGAATGCTGTGTTATCTCAAAGCAGGAGCTGCACAGAAAGAGTGGTTCAGCCCAAGTGACTTGTCTAACAACTTGCCTACCATTTTCATATAAACCAAGAGAATGCTTTGCTGATGTCTTGTGGTATGCTGAATACGAATCTGTGGTTTACATCAGTTGCTTCACAAATATGAGAAAGAAGGAATCAGATATAATCTGAAAACATAGGATAAGTAGTTCTTCTGTTAAGATAGTTTTAAATTTTTGTCAGGAGAGAATCATGCCTAGTTTTTTAACAAAAGCTCTGAAAAACCTTGATAGTGTAATCTGAATTTCCTTTTCTGAGAATGGAAAATACATTGAAAG
Source organism: Psilopsiagon aurifrons (assembly GCA_025447955.1). Taxonomy (NCBI): domain Eukaryota; kingdom Metazoa; phylum Chordata; class Aves; order Psittaciformes; family Psittacidae; genus Psilopsiagon; species Psilopsiagon aurifrons. The sequence goes on along the minus strand of JAOEHY010030094.1, from coordinate 29,241 downwards.
GGGTCTAGAACTTTTTTAAGTAAATTGCCTCAGGCTTTTTTTACTTTTTTGTCTCAAGCTTAAATTTTCTGTACTTTGCAGGAACAATTCTATATAAGGGCTGCTCGGTACAGACCGGTGGAGCCAACTCTTTAAAATCCAAGCTGTGTTCCCCATGTCTGCTGTCCTCTCTTTAGGAATCTCATAATCTATACTCAGCATTCCTTCTTTTCCATTTCCCTGCTTACACTTAAGCAAGCCTAGAAATCTCTGCCTCGGATCCATTCCCCAAAATAACAGTGTATTATTAAACTGATAGCATTTCACTGACACCATATTTGCTCATAAATACAAATATGTCTCATTAGCAATTACCTTCTTCCTGTAAGCTGCTTAATCTCAAATTGAAGCAGCAGAAGTCTGGAGTACACACAGCACTAATACAAATTTTAAGACTAACGCACAGCAGAAGAGCAGAAGTTGCCTTCTTTCAGTATTAGCAGTGTAATAAGGTACCATACTCTATACATTTTTCATTTTATTCCTGCACCAGTGCACTGTAAGCTAACAAAAATATCAGTGTTTCTTATTTTCCAGTGGCAGGAAGAGTGTTGACCATATCATTTAGATTCGTCTCAGTAAAATCAAACTGCAGGTGGGGAGGAGGCAGCACTTTTACCCATTGGATTGTTTCATCACTTAATAGAGGGCTGTTTAGTTCCCTATACTTCTGATGAAGGCTTAAGCTGATGCAGTATCTTCTCTAAACTAACTATAGGCTCCGATGTCTTGATTATTTTAAGATCTGTAGCAGCAGAGTAAATAGAGTACAGTGGAAATACTAGACAAATATGAAAATCAATGTTGGTTTGAAGGTAAAGATGGAGAATTGACCACACCTGCTTACCACACAGAGCTGGTATCAGGAACTTGCAGCACAGTGACACATTTAAGATTAATGTTTTGCAGATTGCTAAAATAAACTATTGTGGCTGTACAGCACTGCATTTGCATGAGTGTACAGCATAGCTTTATGCAGATTGTGCTATGATAAGTTTGTTAGGAATCAGCTCATTTCAAAACAATGTGCGAAGCAAAATGGAGAGTTCACCTTGTTTTCTGAAAATTAGAGGTCTGAAGGCTATACAAAATTGGTTCTGGTTTTGAAACCACCTTGGTTATTAGTTTTGAAGTTACTTTTTTTGAGGGTAGCATGCACAGCTGTTGTACAAAGCAGCAATCTTTCTGGGTACACAGCATCTCTGAAAATCAGATTTTGGGGTTTTTTTCCAAGTTCTCCTTTGCTAATAGCTGAAGAGGGTTTGGGTTTAAACCACTAGCATTAGCAACACAGCATATTTAGTACATTAGGGGACATCAGAAGGAATCTAATTGTTCTACTTCATGACAGCAAAGACACAGAAACTGGGGTTCACTGAAACCACTAGAGTACCCTGGCTGTTTTTGTGGGTGTTACCCAGCTAAAGATCTTCAGCCATTACTTCTCAGGTTTATTTGTCAATTTCAAAAGCCTCATAGCTGTTCTACATGGGTGCCAGGTTACAGAAAAAATATTTACTTTCTTCCTTATTCTAGTATATTTGTTTTCCCCAATTCTCTGCCACATAATAGGGAAAGTAAATCTAATGACTATGAAATCTCTCCCATTGCATTATGTTTTAGACTTCTTATCAGCTTCTATTGTGTAAGTATAATCTGATTTATGGAAAAAGAACTGTTACCAAATGTAGGTTTCTTTGAAATTTTTGGTAAAAGGTAAAAATATATTCAGGTTTTTTGCATCTTAAGCCATTATTAGCAAAGTTTTGCTCACGCCACACCTTCTTGATTGGACAGAGAAAGTATGTAGCTGGTGGAGCTTTACTGACTTCCCTCATTAATGTTTCCAATTCATTTTTCTTTTTTCTTTTTTAAATATAAACTGTGTGTGTGATGTGGTTCCTATATTAAAGTTGTATGTATAGGTGTGGAAAGGATGTGTATGGGCAATGATGCAACAGAATAGTATTAACCATTACAACTCTTGCAGAGCTGCTTAGAAACTGGATCTATGTGAGATCGTTTTCTGGCAAGTTCAATTCCCAAGAACCTGGACATCTAATAATTTAAAATAGTACTTCACAATATCTGGATCCATTAAGTTCCATCTTATCATGCAACTGCAAATATTTCTTATAGCTGCAGGTATGGCAGAGGACTGCTGCCATTCAGAAACAGAAATACCCATGTCTTGGTTGTACTGAATTGCCTGGCATCTCTGCACTCCCAAAACACAGCAGGATTCAGAAACAAAGTGTTTTACTGACTGTGTACTATCTAATCCACATCTTATATGTTTAAATCCAGGTCTTTTCATCTATCTCATCTGGACTATAGAAGGAAATAGTTTTAACTGGTGGGTTTAGAGGTTTTGTAAAATGAGTAACCTACATTCAAAGATTTGCTGCATATCAGGTAGAGGAAAGACTTTTGGAAAGATTGTTTATAGCATACATTTATGAGTGTTGATAGATCATTTGTCTTTTCCCTCCTCCTCCCCCTTTTTTTTTCTTTGAGATGACAGACCATGCTGAGCACTTTTAACTGCAGGATGAGGCTCACAGTTGTGAATGGAAGTGAATTTCAGTGACCAAGTACTTCTGATGGGGATCCTAAACGTATTTTCTCCTTTGGTATTTCCTCTTAGCTAGATGAGCCAGTTGATACTAGACATTTCTGTATTTGTTGAACAAGGAGCCCAAAGACGTCAAATTCCAGCTGTGAATACTGCTGGGTAGAAAAACAGTATAGCTAGGGATCATGACAAAACACAAGTAGTTTTTGTAAAAGAAAAGTGAAAAGGAGAAATCACTCTATCCTTAAGAGATAACTGCAAATTGGCAAAACAGAGAAAAGCTATGAAGCAGAGGTATTTCTATCTTACAGATGAGGGACTGATGTGTTGGCTTGCTGAGGTTCATAAAACAAACCTCAGACAGGATCAAACATAAATGTCCTTACAAAAGGTGGCACTGGAACCAGAATGAAGTGGCGAGATCCAAGTCGTTATTGCTGGGAAACCAGAAGACCAAAGACTCTTGTTTGGTTTTACTTGAAAACTTTATATACGTGTATACAGATTTTTCCAGCATCCATCTCTGACCAAGTGAGGATTAGCTGTACTCTACATGCAAAAGAGACTAAATGCTCACAGTGCTCACAGAAACATTGAGCATGCATACAGCTAAAAAAGGATACGAAGATAAGTACATCAGATACAGAGATGGGAAGCAAAATTTAGAATTCCGATTATCAGATCAGACTCTATCTGCACAGTAACCTGCTTTCCTAATTAACAAGAGCACTTTTACTTCTACAAAAGCCACTGGTGGTCACATGCCACTTTTTCTTTTTTAAAACAATAAAAAAATAGTCACAATACCACTGAGAATCACCAAAAGTTTCCTTAAATTTTTATAAATTTTGTATGTGTCTACAAATCTGGAATGAACTGTTAGCTCTAGATTGGTTTTCTCCAACTTTGGCTTTCTATTCTTATAAAAATAAAAGAAATTCTCACCCCTTATAACTGTCCTCAGTATTTGCATGACAAGTGTGTAAGCAAAACTAAAAAGGCTCATTCCTCCCCTCATTATCCAGTCTTTACTTCAGCGATGTCATTAAACAAACAAACACTATATAAAGGGGACTTGTTTGAACTGCTCTTTCATTTCACTTTGAAGCAGAACGGTAAGTTGAATTTCCATTTAATAAATCACAAGGAATTTCAGCTAGAAGGCAAACCTGTTCCTTTTCATTTCTGTGGTCATATTTATATTTTTAAATTAAGTTTTCCTTCATTAGTGTTTTGGGGTTTTTTTTACTTTGCCTATATTAGCAATTTTACTAGATGAGGAGATGCCTAAAGGACACCAGATTGTAATGACTGATGAAGGTCATTAAAACTGGATTAAAACTGAGCAGTTGCTTTTTCCATTTTGATATATAACTGATCAGGACTGTGATTCTGCATCATAATCCAATTATGACCTGAATGTGGTAGCCCACTCAAATGTAATTCCCTGAATGATCAGCACCAGACAGAGTACCTGTTGTAATTGCATTTCCTTATCTCAAGGAGGTAAGTCTTCCGAGTAACCTAAGGTAGGCTTCTGTTGGAGGTTTTAATAATCTGCTTTCCAAGTAATTGGGTATCATTGTCAGAGGTGTCTGCTGGCCTTCAATATAGTAAAAGGTATACAACTTGAGGTACCTCAGATTCAACATGTGAAATTTGACAATATTTTTAATACAGCACATGTTCTCAGGTGGATTTGAAATTTCCACTTGTTAAAGTGGAAATTCTTGACCACGAAGAATGTACGCTAATACTTAACCAGATTCTATGTGAAGTGAAATGACAAATTTTTTTGACAGAAGTGTATATTCATATGTTCAAGTGATTTCATTTTGCTGAGATGTTCCTCTAGAAAAATGAGTAAACTTTACCCTTAAAAATAGTTGGTATTGCTGCAAATTTAGAATAATGTCAAAAGCCTTTTATAACAGAGACAAACTGGAAGAAATAAACAGTATTTTAGGGTTTTAAAAGCTCAGTCCAATTTGAGCAACTTGGGCTGGTGGAAGGGGTCCCTGCCTATGGCAGGAGGTTTGGAACTGGATGATCTTTAAGGTCCCTTCCAACCCAAACCAGTCTATGATTCCATAATTTAACACTTAGTAATAACATTAAACTGATATTTTGATTCTGCTTGGCATATATGCTTCGAAACAAATACCACGTTTCATCCAATAAGCTAAGGTATTAATAATCTTGCAGCATTCAAATCAAACAAGATTTTATTCTCAACTTTAAGTGGAGCTGAGTTAGAACATGCTATATGTCAATTCTGATTTTTACTTTTAAGAATGGAAGATTTTAAGAGAGTGTAGTACATGATCCTCTCTAATTCACTCTAAAAGAAAGGCGAAGTCAGGTATTAAACTATATTATTTGAAAGTCAACCCATCAGAGTCTTCTTATTAGAAAGCAATATCCATTCTGGCATCTTTAACCTTTCTTTATCTCTCATTATTTTAACTAAATGATGGCAATAACTAAATAACTCAATGCTATATTGTCTGATAGTCCATCAGTTCAGGTTTCATAACCACACAGCACAACCAGTGCTGCATACCCACTTATCTGCATTGTAAATCCACAATCTACAGGATAAAAGTGTTTTATAGTCACGATCTCTTGGCACTGAGATTATAACGCTACTTAATGTTACATGTTACAATGTTAAGGATAAAACAAAAATAATAGGCTTTTTGCCAACCAGCAAAAATGCATTTTGTAAAAGATTCATGTTTTCAAGCTTGTAGAATTTTGTTCAAAAAAGAAGGAATGAAAATCGAGCTATAAAATTTTGCCCTTGTGTAAAACACTGTCACTCTGCTTATTTCAAAGAGATGTGCTTAAATATCACTGTGCTTAAAGATATTGCTAACTATCTCTGAACATCACAGCAACCACTGTAACAGATTGTGCTTTTCAGGATGGTAACATATACACCCATGTTTCATTGAATAATAATATCCCTTAAAAACAGCTAATGGCTTAAGTGCTATCAGTTACATACAAGCACATCATTTCTCAAGGATTAATACAACAAACAGTCAGTGATAGCAAAAAGAAAAAAAAATTAATTTTTAAGATGGGGGAGAGGAAGAAGGTGGGAGAGTATTTGGTACTATGAGCAAAAGTCTACAAATCCCTGCAGAATCATTGCCTGACAAATACATGGGTTTTCTTACAGCTGGCCTGAGCAATCATGTTGTCTTACTCATCCTACATGCTTACAGCAGTAGCTGCTTTGCTAGTGACTTGCAATGCACTGCCAAAATATCCAGGAATCCCTGGGCTGCCTGGCAGAGACAATCTGAAAGGTCAGACGCGTCTATCAGGTAATTAAACATCCTTTTTTTGCAACAAATCCTTGTCATGAAGGCTGCTTAAATAAAAAGAGTTAGCACACAAGGACATATGCCTTTGAGGAAGCACGTGTGTTAAGCAGAGAAGGGAAGACTGAATGAAGGAGCTAGTTTAATTTTGTTTTTCTAGAAAAGAACCCTTCTCTCTCTCCTGTGTTCAAATGCACAGGTTATCAATACTTAAACATATAACTGTAGTACGAATAAATATATATATACACATATCTTTGTAGTGCTTTTCCACTGACTTTCCAAACAGTATGGCATCATTCACCACAGAAACTTTTTTTTTTTTTTTTTTAAGCATTAAGAAAATATTATTACAGCATTTACAAGTGTAATTAAAAGATGTCTGGCGTGTTTCTGTAATATTCAAAGATGCTATGTGCAAAAGTAGTCTGGTAAGCAACACTTTCCACTGTGTAATTTTCTTCCCATGTAGAAATGCTTTCTCCAGATCCATTACCAAGGCTAAAGCACTACCAAATTCACAGATGTAATACATTTCAGTTTGATATTAAATTCTGTTTCATCCTAACGTTTCCAGAATATGCATCAATTGGAGAGAAAAATATGCTTCTCTTCTTTTTTTCTAGGTCTTAGAGGAGCCTCTGGAAGCCTGGTGAGGCCTTCTGTCAAACATCTTACTTGTCCACAAGGTGAGAAAGAAGAAAAAGGGGATACTGGGCCATCATGTGAAACAGGATGATGTCCTAGTAACATCCTGTCACTCAAAAGGACATTTTATTGGGTCAAATATGTTGCTTTTTCACTGACTGTGCAGTGAAGTAGGAGTTGCAGCATTGCAGAATGAGGGAGATGCAGCATATTTTATGCTTCTCCACTGCCATTTGTTTTAGTTGTGAATAACGGCATTACAGTCATGGAAGCACTCTTGTAACTTTATTTTATATGTAGGACCTTTGTAACCCATAGAAATTTCATGGAAAAAAAAAAATAAATAAATTTATCTACTGTTACAATCAGTTCCTATCATTAGCAAGCAGTGCTGGATGGACTGTATTTCACACCATCTAGACCCTCCCATACTAGTGTTTGTGGTGTTCACTAAGATAAGCTCCTACTGTAAAAACGCAAAGCATCCACCCAGTAGATTAAAATGAAAATGGTATGGTGGCATAGAAATTCTTCCCTCCCCAAAATCTCTCTTGTGCCTGTTCGTTATTTAGAATGAAACAAATTGGTTGACAAACATAAAGCTTCAACATAGAAAAATTCATTTTCTTCTGTGTAGAGGGGGATTATCTTATTTCAATATGATAATTAGCATATTTCAATAGGTTGGAGGATTTTGTTTGCTTTAATACAGGATAAAAAAGGTGTAAAAATACAGTGAAAATATTTATTTTACATCAGATGATGTTAAACAAAAAATACATTCTGTGCCAGTTAGCTTTGGAAAGTGATTGGTTTTATCCAAGGAACTGTTCCTATTAGCAGTGCCTGCTTGATTGTATAATTATTTTTTTTTTTTTATCTGTAGGTCTACCCAATTCTCTGAACACTGAACTCCACAAAGTTTTAGTAAATTTGAAACACCGACTTTCCAGGCTTAAAGGCGGTAATTTTTCCCATTTTTACTTTTTCAGCTCACAATCAGTTTTAAGTGCAAGAGGCAAAATTACATCATCATGACTTACAAGAAAGAAATTGCAATTGAAAGTGGTACTACATCCCAAAACTTAATTTCCTCATCCAAAGCAGGGGAGACCAGATCTCATTTTCCCTGGAGAAGCAGATTTCTCTCAGAACACTGATGTGCATTTATTCAAATATGATCTATAAACAAAAATAATCTAAATGATGTTGGACTTTCCACATGAATTCATGGGAACTCTTCATGTTGGTCTGTTTCTCTAGTCACTTTTCATTTTCTCTTCACCTCTTGATTTCTCTTTCTTTGCTTTCTTGTCAATATGCAATAGGAAGTTGAAAAAGCTAACTAGTTCGGATTTTTTTTTCCTTTATCTTTTAGTGCTTGCTTTGAAGGGGAAAATAAGAGAAGTAGGAGAAAAAATACTTGCCAGCAATGGGAAAAAAGTTGATTTTGAAACTGCATTAGCATCCTGTGAAGACGCTAGAGGAACTCTTGCAACTCCTATGAATGAAGAGGAAAATAAAGCTATTTTGGGTATTGTGAAAAAGTATAACCAATATGCTTACCTGGGCATTAGAGAGGGTGAGGTTTCAGGTCAATTTAAGTATCTAAATGGCATGCCTTTGAATTATACCAAGTGGCACCAAAATGAGCCTAATGGCAAAAGGACAGAAAAATGTGTAGAGATGTACACAGATGGGACCTGGAATGACAAAAAGTGCAACCTGCATCGCATCACAATCTGTGAATTTTAGAGAACGACCTTTCAGCCACCTCAGAGAATCAAGACAATGAAATATCCTGTATTTCAAGTTTATGTGACTTCTGAAATTATTCTGTGTCAGAAAATCTAAAATTAATCATATTACGGTAATTTTTATCCTTAAGAAAATATCAAATGTGGTATGTGATTAACAAAATTAAAATATGCTTAATCTGATGTGTTTATCTCTTTTATAGGTTTGGTAATAGCTCAGAATTCATTTTTCATGGCAAAATATCTCTGTGCACTGTGCCTTTGTGAAGACAACATTAACATTTCCGAGGTTTACCTTGGGATATAGGAAAAGTCTGAAACCAAAGTTGCCCATGACATAATAGTGGAAGCATTCCCAAGTATTTAACATTTTCTGCCTTAAGAGATGTACAGGGGTTTACTTCACTGGAGCAATTATAGTCTTAGGGTTTTTTTACTGAGTTCAGTAGAATTTGAGGTAATTGAATGAAACACCTTAGTTATTTTCATAAAATATCTCCACATAACATCACAATCATCCCTTCTCTGGCTATGCTCCAGCCTTCTCCCTGCACCCTTCTTCAGCAGCCCTCCTTGTTCTGTGTCCAAAGTCTTCACTAGGCCTGATATTGAAAATAACAAGAGGAGGTTGTGCCTGTTTATAAAAACATGCCTTCATTCTTTTGCATGGATCTCTCCTAACTTTGATGAATTTCAGTGAGGGGAATAAACAGAAAAAGTCCAGTGTCAACCACCACATGTGGAAGAAATAAAATCCCCTAATAAAAGTAATATTCTACCAACAGGCTTGGAAAACATTTTTATCTTCTAGGATTCATACGTGATAATTAAAATCCTGGCAAAGGTACATACTCAGTAGAATGTTACTTGGTTATTTGTTACAGTTTCACAGAGGAACAGAAAAATATCTAGAAATCTTTATTTCAGTCTTTTAGATGGCGTTTGTGTGTGTGTAACCTTAGCAGGTTAAACCCTCAAGTGCTGCTTAGAATCATAGAATCATAGAATAGTTAGGGTTGGAAAGGACCTGAAGATCATCTAGTTCCAACCACCCTGCCATGGGTAGGGGCACCTCCCACTAAACCATATCACACAAGGCTATGTCCAACCTGGCCTTGAACACCGCCAGGGATGGAGCATTCACAACTTCCCTGGCCAACCCATTCCAGT
>JAOEHY010030094.1:0-19620 GCA_025447955.1 Psilopsiagon aurifrons | reverse complement strand
ATATGGGAGGTGCTCCAGTCCCCTGATCATCCTCATGGCCCTCCTTTGGACTTGTTCCAACAGTTCCATGTCCTTTTGATGTTGAGGACACCAGAACTGCACACAGTACTCCTAGTACTTAAAGCACTTAGTAGCATTTTAGTCTATTTTTCATGAAAGATCTAAATTATGCACTTATACATTAACAGATTTTATTTTTTCTTAAATGGACAGAGAAGTGAGACACAAGAAGAAACCCTTCTTTTTTTTTCTCTCTTCTGTTACTGTAAGATAAATAATTTTGATAAAATCTTTCCTTAGAAACACAATGAGCTAAAATAATCCCTGGTGCACAATGACCAGATCAGGAAAAAGCCAGGTCAGTCTTTTTTAATTTATAATAATTTGCTACAGAAAAACAATCTAACAGTAAGCTCTTTAACTCAGGAAATAACTTATTCACTTCTCAAATGCTATAAAAGCAGACTTTGATAATTAAGATCTCAGTACAAGTTAAAAGGTCACAAAAAATTCAGTCCCTTCTGCAGCAAATGGACTGCATATCACATAAGAGAAATTTAATGCAATTGTTATTACAATATATCTAATAGTGAGAGGTTTCTCTAACCATAAAAATGATGAATGCTAATTTCAGAGTGAATGTGTTCTGGTCTAGAGTGATATCTTTTATAACTGCACACTTTAATTAGGTATTTTAACTTAGAAAGACTATTAGCAATTTTGAACAGTCAAAAAACAGTCTCCCAGCCCCATCAGTCCCCACCACATGTAAAGAAATGGACCTTCAATAACAGCAAGCGAGTATTTTTCTGCGGCTTCCAGATTTTTGTAGAAATTTGATTAAAAGAAACACAAGTCCCATGGTTACTGGGAAAGATGAGTTCAAATTCAGCACTAGTGAATGATGTGACACAGGCTGGCAGGGCTGCCTCCTCTAAATTGTGATCAGTGTCTCCTTTTTTCATTATTATTTTTCAAGCCAAATTTATAAAAGAATAATTATGTTCTCTATTCTTTCCCATAACATATATGGTGGAAAAATACCAGTACTTGCTGCCAGTATTATCCTAGCAGTGCTGCAAATATGAAGTAGGCTAAAGGTTAATCATACATTTTGCATTTATTTGCAACTTTTCTTTATAAGAACAAAAAGTGCACATGGGAGAAAGAATGTTTGCCACCAGGAAATTTGTTAGCTGGTTTTGAAACCACACTAAGTGGTAGAAATACTAATGGCCCTATATGAACCAGAGAAAAACAATGTTCTTGGGAATATTGTGTAATGGCATAACAGACATGTTTGTTTGGACCACAAAGACAGTCAGATTGCAAAAGATTTTCATTATCAGGAGTACTCTTATAAAATCATATTAACTGGTAGTTATACAAACATACCTGAGTTTAAAGTACAATCATGCATGAGAGGAGCACCTTTAAAAATGATAAGGGGACTTGAATTTTATTTTCTTCTCCTGCTAGGAAATCAGGGTTTGGCAGAGTTTCATACAATCACAGAATGGTTTGGTCTGGAAGGGACTTTAAAGGTAATCTAGTTCCAACACTGCTGCCACAGACAGGGACACTTCCTACTAGAACAAGCTTCTCAAAGCCCATCCAACCTGGTGAACACTGCCAGGTCCTGTTAAGCCTCTCATCAACCAACACCCCTTTCTCCTCAAGGCTGCTCTCAATCCAGTCTCTGCCCAGCCTGTACCTGTGCTTTAGGGAATGCCTCATCCCAGGCGCTCAAGTGTGGTAAGCCAGGTGTGATTCCAGGTGAAACTTGGAATGAAGTTTTCATCCATCTCTGCCCTTGTGGCTCAGAAGCCAAAAGGAATGGAACAGCAAGGGTACTTTAACCCTTGAGGAGGATGAAGCGATGGTAGTTATGGTAGCAAAGACCATAGTGAACAATTTAATCATCTTCCACAGATAATGGAGGACAACTGCAGAATATATGGGAAAACAGTTTCACCTCATTCATGAACATGAGGGGTTTTTTCTCTCTCTCCCATTAGGATGATATTTTGCTATTAACAACTACTGAAGAGATACTGTCTTGCTTTCTATTTGTTATAAACACAAAAAATTCTCTTCCTGTGCTTTTCAGTTTAGCTGCATCAAGTGCTATATCAGAGACATCTAGTGACCTCCATGTGAATCTTTCACACATAACCTAAACCAGTGGAGCAAGGTGACAGCATCATTTACAAGCACTGATCACACTGATTACAGGTAAATACCGTTCACTAAAAAAAAAAAAAGAAAAAAAAAGCCATGTTGAAGTTTGCCATCCCAGATGTCCATATCTTGCTGAGTTCTTTTCTTCCTGTTTCTAATGCTCAGCAAAACTAGCTTCAGCCCTCCACTGAGAGAGGAAGGACATTAGGGTCCTGCATATTTCTCCTGATATTTCAGAGCATAAGGGAGTTGCTCAGGACAATGATTTGGAAGAGAAAAGAAAATGCAGAAAGCACAAGACAAGATAGTAGCAAGACAGGATGGAAACAACAGCAGAACAGCAGAAAATCAATGTGTACAGAAAATATGAGTGAGGTTGGGGCCATTTAAGTACAGAGAAAAATGAAAGAATTTTCAAGGTTGAGGTATGACTAGCACTATGAAGGAAAAAAATAACTTTCAGGAGGTTAAGTATACAAAGAAATGGCTCATAAACAGTCATGGAAGGCGCACACACCCACTTTCATAATCCAAAATTCAACTCTAGTGTCTGTATTTCTCAAAAGAGTCAAGAAAGGAGTGTTGATCAATGTTTGTCTTTAGCATGTTTTGCATTTCCCTACCTACATTGTGCAACACAACCTGCTCTCAGAACATCCTTTGTTTGCTAAACTAGCATTGAAATTATAAACCTCTCAATTATAGATGCGCAAACACAGAAACGTTGCCTCAATACTCGAATCTCATTTGTTCTTTATCAGATCTGTATCCTTGACTCTGAGCTTCTGTGAGATGCAGATCAAAAGAATACAGTTTACAAGTTACGACAGTTATATAGAATATTCTACTAGACAATTATAAACAAGCATAGTATAAATGCAAGAATGTTTAGGCATCTATTTTAGTTTGCTCCATCTTAACAGAAAGCTGATGAAAATCAAGAGAAGTTTAGAATTTATCAAATCTACATCAGTTCTTCTCAGGAGTCCATCACACAAAATTGCAGTCACCCTCCAGGTTTTCCAGACCATCAGTCAGCATGCAAAACCCAGTAATTGGGTGCCAAGCCTCTTCCTCACACTTCCCTAACATGCAGTTTCTTCCAGATGCAACCCTAAAATTACAAAGGCCCAGGTTCTGTAGTCACCTTTTCTAAGACTCATCTGTATACCAGGTAACAGCTTGTCCTGTGTTCTGGATTATTTTGGAAGGGTTTTGTTTGGTTGGATTTTGTTCAGTTTTGGTTTTGGGGGTTATTTTTAATAAAACAGTTCAAAAACTCCAGCTAAAAGCAGTAATTCAAACACTCAAAAGCTAAGAAACTTGAAATTAAACAAGAAACTTTAAACAAAGGTTACTCATACAAATTTAAAACAGCCCTCTTCTGTCAGCGCACATGCAATTGGGTACTGCTTATATATTTTTCACAGGACTGGCGACTTTTCCAGGGCACTCAAGACACAATGCTGCAAGAATTAATCAGGTTTCTGTGGGCAGGATAACAATGACAAAAGACTCTCTATCAGCTGCTGAGATAAGTATGAAAGTGCAACGCACAGGTGCAGGGAGCCTGTGGAGGTGAACTAGGCTTGCTTAGATCCAGTAGCATTTTAAAATAATATGGAAATTGCTCACGTTCTCCCCCTAATCTCAGGGCACCTATTCTTCAACTGACTCAGCTTTAAGCCTTCCTGCATGCAACGTGAGGGTGTTGGTCTGACACCACAAGGATGATGTGACCACATCTTAAACTTGTTGAACTGGAACACAGCCTCAAACTCATTTTCTAGAAAAGTCTCCATTAAACAGAAACAACCCTTAGCTCAGAATATCTTCAAAATGCATGGAAATACATTTGCATTTCAGCAATGTTCCGTACCTTGAGGCCTCTGTACTTACAAAACCAGTTTAGAACAGCTTTTCCCTTAACTGAAAGGTCATTGGTCTGTTGGCTAAAATTATTTATTATACATAAACCTCCCCAGGAGTATCTTGTAAGTTATTTAAATAAGTGTTTCTGTGGCTGTTACCTCTACATATGATGCAGTTGTACCGTTCTGTTTGTTGTTTATTTTTTGTTTGCTGCTAGTATTAGGAGATTGTTTATTTAGAAGACCACTGTAATTATCACTGACAACTTCTCAGTCTATAAAGAAAATTATGGTGGTGTTCCTGGTGCATATTTCAGGTGAACTAGCTTTAGCTTATCTTCAGTGACATTTACAATTTCACATTTACACAGCTGTTCTGTGGAAACATTAGCTATTTCAAATAACTATTGAGAAATTCTTTGTTCTGCTTTAGGGCTGGGTTTTTCTAAACATGTGAAAGTGTTTCCACAAATCAAGAAAGTACCCTCAAAATTTTTCATCACATTTTAAGAGTGTTTACCTATTGGAAAAAATAAACCCCCTATCATTCAAGTTAAAGTTCATTACATTTCTATTCATATGCAAATTCATATTATATTACATGCCCGTTTCATTTCCTGTAGATAACATCATGAATCTCAAGTTACATACCCTATAAATTAGACCATTTAATGAGTCTTTCTTGTTTCATATTGGAGCTGCTAGGTAAGTTGAACATCTTTAACTAGTTTCCCACCTAAATTATGTTGAATCCTATTAAACTGTATCACAAAGCTTTCAATTTTATATTTTTCTTTGTGTCTCAACATTTTTATTTAAACTTTCACCTACTTTTACAGAGAGAATCACCTGAGGTGAAGATACTTGGACAGATGGATGCCATAATGGGAGAATAAGTTTTAACAATTGTTTTGCTCTTAAACCAATTGATAAAGACAGTATGTCCCAGTTTATCTTAACCTGGCTTTCTCTTATTAAGGCAGATGTGCCCACTGCTCACCCGTAAAATTAAGGCTGAAACTTTAGCTTTTTGCATGAGGAAAAAATGGCATATAGTGGTATCTTTTGCTGTACAAAAGAGCTGTGAAGGGGATATTTTGGGTTTTTTTCTCTTCAGAATCTTGTAGACAAGCAAACAAAATATTTCAATTATTCAAAATAACCTGACTTGGTAGTACATCAATGACATTCGTATCACTGAGAGCAAAGCTTAAGGTACATAAAAAAACTTCAAACTCAGACATCAAAATTATGACACAATGTGGTTTGTTGTTTTTTTTTTCATGCAGGACTGTACACTGGAGAGTAAAACAACTTGGTTTACATTTGGCTTTAAATAATGCTGTCTCCACAGTTGTTCCACAAAATCTTAGGAGTAGCTTTTCTCCTGCTTCTATGCTGTGCTCAAGGTAAACCTGCAAGAATTCCTCCTGTGCCCAGTGTTGCACGTATGCTTGAAAATGGGCTACATGAAGGACTTATACCAGGTACATGCAGTTACCATTTCCATTTTTATCTAGATGTATTATTGTGTTCCATTTTTATGCTTTGTAAAACTCAGAACTATTTCGTATAATCTGATGGGGGTTCTACTTGATAGAAAATAAACAGATCTTTACAAATTCTTTGAATGAAGTAACACGCTTAAATCTCTCTTAATGATGCAATGATTCAATTCACAGAGAAAAGATATCATTCCATAACACATGGCACAAGAAACTTGTTTCTAGGTGTTAGGCTGGAGTTGCAAACAAGGGCTCAAATTGCCTGAAGGATTCTGTGAACAATTTCTAGACACAGTTAAAAATCAACTAAAACTACTGCACAAGTGCCAGTGTTTTGCCTGGGCTGGCACAATCACTTATGTAGTGAAGACTAACACAGTTTGCTTATTCAAGTTTTCCATAAACATCACTGATCTGCAGGTAGTTTCCAGGAATGTATACCCTCTCCTTACAAAGATCAAAGTGTGAAAAGATATAAAATACAGCAGCAAGCTAAAATAGGCCAAATATTTAAAAGTGAACATCCATTTCACATTATTACTTCTGTTTTACCTTAAAAGCCAAGATTCAAACTGTAACACAAAGTGCATAATAGCTAGTTTTGTTCACAGGTTTCCTACCACTGGCTGATAATGAAATGGAAGATGTTACCCGTCAATTAGATCATGAGATTTCCAGACTTGAAGGAGGTAACTTATCTGCCTTTACTTTCTGCTGAAGTTGGATTAGTGGGCATAAACAAGATGAGCAACAAAATGGCTTCTAAAGGGAAAAGGCAGAAATTTCTGCAGCTGTACTGCATTCCAGTTATATTCTGTTCACTGGTAGATAGGAAAGTGATAACTCTCAAACAGGGGGAGGGATGGATTACTTTTTCATAACTAGTGGAAGACACCTATGGTACAAGTGAGAAATTTACCAGATTAAAATTGCTGCCTCGCAGAAGTGCTCCATGGGCACCTCATGCTTCAAAGAGACAAATAAACTGAACACTAAAAGCATAACAAAATAATCACAACCAAATCACATCTAAGGCCCTGACTAACACAAGGACTGACATACATCCTTGTATACTGCAAACTGTAACAAAGAACTTGTACAGTCTCAAAGAAAACATTATATTTTTCCAAATGTGTAATTCCTCATTCCCTTCCCTCCTTCTGCAACCTCTTTTGTGCTTCTCCTATTTCGTTGTCTATTTATGTGTTTCTTTACTTCCCCCTCTCCCCTTCCCCTTCTCTCTTATGATTTCTTATGGCTTTTCAGGGTTCTTTTCTTTCTTTTATCTTTATTTTCAAGTTTTCCTCTCTTTTACATTTTCCTTGGTTTAATCTAAAGTTATAGAGGTGTCCTGGTTTTGGCTGGTTAAACCACAACAGGAGGAAAACTGCTGCATATGGTAATCCCTTCTATGTGACCATAAAAAAAAAAAAAGGTGTAAGAGAGTAATAGCTTTCACCTCGTCTTTCAGTCCTCCGCTTGGAAAAGATGATAACAGCAGCTGGAGGAAAAATATTTTCTACCAATGGGAAAAAAGCCAATTTTGAAACTACACTGAACACCTGCAAAGAGGCTGGAGGGTCTATTGCTGCTCCAAGAAGCCTGGCTGAGAATGATGCCATTCTGTACTTTGTGAAAAGTTTTAATACCTACGCCTACCTGGGGATAAAGGAATCTGTTATTCCAAGCACATTCCAGTTCTTAGATGGTACAAAGCTGAACTATACTAACTGGCATTTAAATGAACCTTCTGGCAAAGGGGAAGAGGAATGTGTGGAGATGTACACTGATGGCACTTGGAATGACAAGAAGTGCAAACAGAATCGCCTTATTGTTTGTGAGTTTTAGTGCTTCCCCCTACTGCACTCTGCCAGACTCCCTGGAATATGCTTATGTATTCCTTGTCTCTTCATTTGTAGCTAGTGAACTCGGATAATGTAGCATGAAAAATAAGTCTCTCTTTCCCATCCTGGTTTGCCTTTTAAACAAATGTCAGCCATAAAGGGGAAATTACTTAACAAAAGCAGTGGCTATTTTGTCTCCTCTGTTATTGTCTCCTGTTATTCATTGCCCACTGAGATTCTCGATATGACTGCCTATGAGTTCCAACTACTCTGTTAGCCTGCTGACTTGTTACAAAAGCAGAGTAGATTACTTGGGCACATACCTGAAGCAACTTGCAGCCAAATCATCTTCCAGCACCCCTTTACCCACAAGCCTCTAAGTTGTGTGCATTTTGGTCTCTTTCTGTAAGCTTCCCTCAAACCTGCCCGTACACTCGGCTACCACTGCTATTGCTCAGCCTGCATTTCTTTGGCCATCTTCACCTGGAAGAGATCCTCTGAAACTAAAAATAATCAGTGCTGCTAGGGTGACACAGAGCTATGAATGAGCACAAGGGGGACTCAACCACCTTACATTTCCCATTTAGAATCAGCAGGTCTTTAACCTTCATACACTGAAAAGTGGTGGCCAGAAGCTGCGTGTCCTGAGCCCCTCCAGCAACAGGTGATCTCTTTCCTGTCTCAAAGTGGTAGCAGCACAAGCTGGACAAGGTCCCATGCCATGTAGGTTGTGTGTGGAAGAAAATACACAAAATATGACAGGACTTAATTGCCAATGTGGTTTAGGGGGATCAGCAGAATCATGATGAGACCGATTTTAAGCTAGATAGTAGAGAGATTCAGCTAAAGCTAATTTCTGGGAACCACAGAGATGCTTGGCAAGCCCCTGCAGGAATTTCCATTGGGCTTGGTGGATGACTACATTTCTGCAGCAGCCTATATTCTGCACTCATTAGGAAGCTGCTCACAGCCTGCACCCTTCAGCTCAAGCTAAAGGATTAAGAGAAAGCTTTCGGAACATCTTTGTTACTGGAGCCTGGTCACTTACTGAAGTTGAGTACTCCCACAGTTAGGTTCACAGTTGTGCAGTATAACAGACACATCCAGAGATGTCTATTTTTTTATTTTTTTTTTTCCTTGATAAGCTCCATGACATGGTACAAAGGCTGGTTGAGCATCTGGGCATGCCTTCATATACATAAAGCCAGATGCCTGGCTATCAGCCATACTCACACTTTGTTAGTTCTAGCTTGGTCTTGGAAAGCTGAGCAAGGAAGCCAGACCAGCTCATCTTACCTTCTGTGTGACAGTCAGACAGAACTGTCAACATATAAATAAAACCGGGGGGAGAAGATGAGCTCACAGCTGCTGTGAATGCAGGGGCCAGCAAAGGGGCTGCTTGCAGACTTACAGCCATGCACACCCATGTTATTCCGGAGCAGCAACTGGCCATAAACAACATTCCTGCACTGACTTAAATTCAATTCCTCAAATACTTTGAGTGTACTTTCTCACCATCTGCTCTGTGGCAAGACATAGATCCTCCTGGCCTCCATTCAGCCCTCTGCTTGATTTCATGGCCTATGAATCATTCTTGCTGTTATTCTCTGTGAAATAAGCAATTTATTTTACAGCTATTTACCTAGGTTGATGAATGCAACAAGGCTAATGTCAAACCAAGACACCTTTATGTTTGAACAATTTGGTGTCTGCAGGTGGTCTACCTCCACAGGTTACTTAATTATTCACTCCAGCAATATTCAAATCCTTTACCACAATAATGCATACTAGACAGGGCCATGTTTCCCTGTTCCAGGAGCTGTAAACTTAACCAAACATATGCACAAAGAAAACTTTTGTGAGCAAAGTCCTCAGTTTACCCAATACACCTTTCTGGCATGTAAGTAGCCAGTAATAATGACCTATTTCTGGAAAACACAGCCAAAATATAAACTACTGGATCCTATAACATGTAAGGTCCAGGTGGACTGTTGTGTTGCTACATTAACCCAGTTGAAACAGGTATGTAGACAGGAAATGAAGGCTTGGGAGTCTATAGGTACTGTTTCACTTTCAAACTCTATTCTTACTCTCAAATGTCTTACAGCTCACCCAATTACAGCCTTCAGCCTTGCACGACTCCTACCGTGGAACTAACTCTGCCACGAGCACAAGGAAACAGGATTAAACCCAGGCATCACCTCATATAGTAGTTTTCCACTCATCATATTCCAGTAAAGTTTAGGAAGTTTACAATGATTAAAATCAACCTGAGAATAAAGTTGGGCCCCTCAAATGTTTAAAGACATGGGAAGTTTTTTATTTTATCCTGCTTATCACCAGGGGGTAATAGTTATCTCAAAATTAGATCCGATTTCAGGTGTGTGAAAGAAATTGGCTGCCTTCAGTTTCAGTCTAATGAATGTCCCACAGCAAAAGTGTTCCACCCTCACCCCACATTTGGGCATCTGATCCTGTGGACTCCCATGGAAGAAGGTAAAGGACAATGCATCATTGCACAGCTATGAATGCTAGCCCCATGCACACACTCCAGCTACCTGTGGTACTAGATAAGAGCTTAAAGCTTCAAACAAAGCAAATATTTCTCACCCTACCTGAAGCTGCTCCTTCCAGCATCCCTGCTGGCAGCAGGCAGGTCTAGAACCAGTAGTTTTGGCCTGAAAAGGAGGCTGGTTCATCATTTGCGCACCTAATTTTTTCCTAAATCTGAATGAGAGGGCAGCACAGCATCCTCTGGTTTGTAGAAAGACAGGATTCCCCTACGCTGGCAACTGTTTATTTCAAAGTCACTTTATGAAACATTTATGAACTTATTTTATAAGCCTAATCTACCGTATCCTAACCTTAAATACTAGTTGTGCCTCATAAGAATGACATCGGTTACTACATATTTGCCCATTCACATACTAGAAGACCCAGCCTGCTGACCAGCCAAACTGTGGTGATGTTCAATTTTCAGCCAATGGAGATCCCTGCTTCCAAAGGTAAGAGTAATAACACCACCACTAGGATTAAATATGGTTAAAATGTTACTAATCTTAAGAGCTACTAAAAAACAGGGTAAGCAGATTTCTTGGAAAGGAAGCTAGTTTTGGTAACATCATTGAAATATTATTGTCAAATATTGAGACAGATGGAAGTCACATGTCGAATTTGAGGGGAAACAAGTTACTAATTCTGCCTTGTATACGGGAAAACAAAAATCTTGGGAAATTTTTTTCTTAACAGTTATTTTCTGCAACAATACTGTAGTTTATATCTTCTGTGTTTTGCAAAAGTTTGGAAAAACCTATTGCCAGTTAGGTGAATGTGAGGGACATGCTTGAAATCTGAACTTCAGTTTCCATAGGTGCAAACATACACTTCTTTGACATATCCGTGCCATGACACATAGCTGCACAGATTTAAGTATCTCCATCAAAAGGCTTTTAACTCAGGCTGAAGTTTGGCCTTCACATCTTCCCTTGTCATTAGACAAGTGCTAGATGCAGTAGTGTGTACAGATTAGAGGGCCAGTTCTCAGGGACTGTGAAATGCCATCTCCACAACTGCATGTACCAGAGCTAGAGCTGGATTAGAAAGCCTCTGGAAAGATTTCTATATGCTTTTCACTCCATATAACAGATACTGGAGTAGCCTTACTGTAGCTGTGATTGTTCAAGTATGTAAAAAAAGTTATGCTTGTAAGTAGCAAGTTTGTTGTTGAAAATATAGTTGGAAGAGAGTTGGGCATAATAACAATTTGGAGAGCTGGATGCACGACAATCTGAAGGGCAGCAGCCTTCATGCTCTGACAGCTGTACATGCTACTCATTAAGTAACTCAGATTCTGACTAGTTATTTTCAGATTAGTCACATCTGAGTAAATAAGATTATTTACAAGGAAAGCCCAAGTGGTTTCCTGGCTAAAAAGGGGCCATCATTTTCAGCTGCAAGTGCCTGTCTCCTAAAGCTGCTTTTGCATGTGTGAATAGCCAACTATTGTTTTGCTTATTCTAAGCAAACTGTGGTCAAAGCAGAACAGCTTCATCCTTTCTTTGGAAAGGATTGTGCCCCTTTAAGAACACCAAGTGGGAGGTGATATAGGCACTGCCATAAAAACAAGTACCTGCGCAGGCTGCTGTGCTCACCTGAGCCTTGCACAGCAGTGGAGACACTGCCTTCTCCAGTTTGCCTGGCAGGTTGAACATCTCTATCATACACTTCTGCTGCCAGACAGCAGAAGATGGACACCCAAACAAAGCAGCTAGATTTTATCTGCAAAACTTGCAAAGCACCTAGAGGACACTAAGAAGGTAAGAGTGGACTGAAGAGAGATAAATGCCTATAGGATCATGCAAGGTTTAGAGAAAGCTAGAACTTATTTCAGGTAGTCAAACTGAGAAAGATGTGAACATTCAACTCAAATTCAATTATTTGATGACCTTTTTGCAAAAATAAGCTAAATTATTGCTAATTTTATTAAGAACACATCAGGTGGGAAGGGATGAAGAGGGAAGTATAGAGCTCTTTTATATATTATAGAACAGTATAATAGGTAATATATCATTTAAGTTCATGAATATAAAAATAATTTGCTAAATTATTAATAGTTACATCTGCAAGTGCACTGCATAAGGCAATCCCTTATTTACCTTTTAAAGTTAGCTGACCTTCAGTTTGTATAACTTTATTCAGAAATGTTTAAAGTTAAACATTTCAGAACAGGAAATTATCTATTTGACTCATAGATGCATATAACCCTTCTGTGCAATACATTCAAGAGTCAGAAAACTAGTGGACGCATGTCAGGAACTCTAAGTTAATGCAAAACTACCTTATTACATGAAAGATAGAAATCAGAATGTACGTTTCCAGGAAAAAAGTGATTTATATATAGTTAACAGCTGAAATACACTTCTGCTGCATTTTAACTTTCATTGTAGTCACCTGCTTACATTGCAAGTGAGGTGAAACATACTTCAACTAAAGCATGCTCAGCAAAATTCCAGGGTATTACTTTTGCATTATTAAATAAGCTCTGTCTTCAGAATACCTTTAACATCTTCTCCCAGATTTTATGCATCTAATATCTGCAACCATATATTTTTTATAATTCTCTATGCTAGATTTGCATCCTGCGGTGACTTTACTCAGAGAAAGCTAAATTTTACTTAAAGCTACATTTCACTTAAAGGCCAACACTCTAAACTACAGCACTACCTACTAATATACTTTAAACAATTAATACTGAAATATTTATAACCAACATTTTATTCAGTTGTTACCTGTGAAGGAGATAAAATACAAGCAAATTCAGTGATATTTCTTTCAATACTTTATGATTTTGAGCATTTTCACAACACTGCTGGTTTGAAAGGTTTGGCCCTCTAGAAATCAAAGCAGTGTTATTAAATCTTCGAGGTTTTATGTAATTGAAATATAGCCTTCTCTAAGGTAGTAAACTCACTATTTCGATTTCTGGCTTTTAAAAGTGTTTTAAGTGACACTTCAAGCTTGCAGTATAGTCATCTCTTGATCATGACCCCCGTCTCAAGTCAATTACTGTGCAAGAAATCTAGATCTGAGCACTTTTCCACATTCCTACCATTTAGTATATTTGCTTGCAACACACAGTCATAGAAGTGGCGTAGAAATTCACAATTCTACAGTTCCACGCTGTTACAGGGCACACTGAGGACATTGCAGCCATTATGACCTCTTCAGAAAACTAGTCTAGACATGTATAGTTATCTTAAAGATTAATAGGAAGTTGGCAGTTGTGTTGGAGAACAAGTGCACAGAAACACTTGTTTTCCCCACTTCAAGGCTAAAGATTTAAATCACTGAGTGGAACAGAAAGCAGAACAAGTTCATGGCTGTTGCTAGGTTAGCCCTTCTGACTTGCTCTTCTATTAAAATAAGTACATGCCTGGGAGAAGGGGTGTTGACACCTCTGTGAAATGGTAAGTGGTCTGCAGCTCCAGTTGTGCTACAGCAGCTGAGAGTTGATCTTTGTATCTAACTGGGCAGCTATCCCATCTAGATAATAACCCCCCTCCCCACATAAAGAGCTATGAGGCCTGTTTGTATAAGATACTAGAACTTCAATATCATGTGTCTGGTTTTATTGGATATGCTAAATTAGCATAATCTAGTGGAACTGCTGACCTACAAAAATGATTGTGTAGAGTTAACTTCAGTCTTTACCATTTCAGATCTGTATTTGTTTAGCACTATGGGTTGTGTTTTTTCACCCAATCTGACTGTATTAATCTCCACCAAGCAATTTATCTCCACCAGAAAAACTAGTGATTGAACACTGTCACAAAGATAAGGCTGTGAACAAGGTATTTCCGAAAGTGTAATACAACTGCTTTATGTAGAAGTTATTTTGTACTGCTTGCTCTAGCTTCAGTCTGTTTCAGTAATAATGAAACACCAAGTTTATACTGAATAAGACCTTTCTCTTTGGGGATGGAGAAGAAAAAGGAAGGGATTGATTCTTACTTAAATAATAGTGTACAGTACAGTGAATGGCCCAGAGCTTTTACTGAAAACTTAACCTGGCTGATTGGTCTTTCTTTAAGGCACAATTATTTTTTTTTGATATAAGAATAATTTTTCCTCTTCCTGCCCCCCAGCATGAACATGGAAGAGGTAAACCAAATTGTGATTACTTGAAAAGATAAATGATAAAACACCAGTGCCCTGTTACCTGCTTCAGACAGCAACAAAAGCAAGCCTCCCAACATATATCTCCAGCTGGGTCTTTCCAAGTGATACACACTGCTGGGATCCATGTGACTACATTTGTCAGTATTTTCGTGCCTACAAGAACACCTGGAGTGGAGTTTCAAATAACACTAGGAACAAAAATCTCGGAGCAGGCCACCCGGCACAAAATTAAACACTGCATTCACCTGTTTGGACATTAGTCAAGGATCTTATTTCCTTGCAGTGCTTCCATAAATACTCAGACACACAAGCCCATAAGCAAGTTTATTCTTGCTTTACAAACATTTAGCAAGTTTTTTACTCAACAAGAACAGCTTCGAGTAGCTTGCTAGTGGCAAATTCTTTCTGTTGCAGGCAATGAGGTTTTTTATCTGTCTGAAGTCATCAAACTCCAGAAATCAGTTAAGAGTCAGGATTTACACAGAAACAGTTCTTTACAAAAGCATGTAAATATTGGAGTAAACCTGAAATGCTGAGTTGGGGGAGATGAAGGCACTGCAGCTTTTCTGTTGGAACTGAAGATGAGGAAAGGCAAACTTGCTTTGCCCACATTTCTTGTTTGCTTCCAAACAAATCTTTTGCTCTCAGGTGCATTTTGATTGATAGTAAGTGCTGTAGTTAACACACAGAATATTCTGATAGGAACAAGAGAAAATAGAACTCAATTCACTGATATGAAACAGGCCTGGCAGACTTTGATCCATTCTGTGCTTACAAATTTACTAGGCTCCAAAGAATTTTTTAAAGCCTGTTTTTCTGTTCCCAAAGTTAGCCAGCAGTACTGGATTTGTGACCTTTCCAAGCAGAGAGGGGAAAAGTTACATTATAATTATTCTGAAGTTTGGAGGAGTAAAAGAAATACACAAATAGGTGACAATTCAAATACCAGACAATCTTTCTGCCTCACGGAAAAAGACCTCAGAGGAAGCACAACTGAGAGCAACTACCAGGTTGGGAAGCCTCTGCTTCCCACAAGCGCTTCACTCAGGGACCTTCTCATGTTACAGCGACAACTCTTTGTTTCAGAAGGCTGCCTTAAAGTTTTACACAATTCCTGTAGATCGCAAATAAGCCTCTTCTGCGTAGCAATGTTGCAACAGTCAGCATTTGACCTCCTCATATGTTGAGGTATAGCTTCCTCCCCAGTTTCAATAAGGAGATAAATAATCTGGGTTATCATGAGGTTTTCAGTAGTGTTAGCTCTCCAAAATCAAAAGATACTCATTGCTAACTTGGAAAAAATAAATGCAAGATTAGCAGAGAAAAATAACTTGCTTGTTAACATAGGTTCATTACAGCTGGAATCAAAGATTACATTCAGTACAGTAGTGCCTGCTCCAGACAGAACAAACAGTCTGAAATAGTTTCAGCTGGTGGGGAAAGATTGGGGTAGATTTCTTGCAGGATAAACCAAAAGGCAACTGTCTCAGCTGCACCCTCCTTCTCTACTTCATTGGAATAGAGCAGCCCATGCTGAAGAGTGTATCGCTCTGTCTGCCTATATGTAGTTTTGCTTTTTATTAACAATCAAAAGTTAGAGCTTCAAATCAAATGTTCAAATACAGTTTTCTGGCATTTCTATATTGCAATAAGCTGTAAACTGGCAAAGTGTATCGGCTAAATATACCATAGTGAAAGTCTGTTTTCCTGCTTATGTAGTCCTCAGCAACAGTTGTGTGCCACAGTCTTAAAGATACAATTCATAAATGGATCCCCGTCACTGCTAAGGAGAGCACTGAAGCAAACCACAACCTATGACATACATTTTTACAAGGCCTACTTTAGACTGCATTAAACATTTGTGGCTACTGAAGCAAACCAGCTTCATTTCCAGAAATAATATAACAAGGTCATTATTTTGTTTCTTGTGGAGGGTATGAGAATAGGATTGTGATTTTTCCAGGGATTCTGTCCACTCAGCTAAGATGACCCCTTCTTCAGTGCCCAGAAAGGTCTTCCATCAACTACAGTTCACAACAAAAACTTTTACTTATGTAGCCTTCAAGCAAATCTTAAATGAAACACTGTAAATGGAAGATAAAACCAGAAATTCCACTTCACCAATAGGCTTTTTTTTCCTAAAATGTAATTTACTGCATTCTGTTCATTGCCTCCACCTCCGATTCTTGCAGAGGCCTTCACTTTTCTACCTAGTTAAATTTAGGAGACCGATCTAGAGCCTTCACTGCAAACTATTTCATGGCTTAGAAACCAGATTTGATATACTCATGAGGAGGATTTGATATACTCATGATATACTCATGATATATTCACTGATGAGGACTGGAGATAAAACCCCAGTGACAGTGTGTGTTTATTCTGAAAGAAATACCACTGCTTTTGTGCTCCTAGAGCTATGTGTGCATCAGACATTGTAAATGGGAAAAGCACCTCATGACCTGAGCGGTCCCAGGTCTTTTACAGCTGTGCTGAATGAAATACAGGCTGGCTCTGGCTGACACAGCCAAACAATACTTAAGAGAGGCACTGAGTCATGGCCTCCAGCCTCTGTACCTCCTGATTGCACAGCACTACAGTTTAGCAGACTCACTTGTCAATACACCTATTTCTATTTTGGATGCATTCCACTGTCATAAATGTACCTTATTTATGATGTATCTTACTGAAAATTACTTAATATAGTCATACTGATGTATGATAACCTTTTTGTCATATAGGCATAGCTACGAAGAGTTCCTGATATATTCATTTCCCAAAAGACCATAGCAGGCTGCGTATGCACCCTGGGGCTGTGCAGCACGTGCTCACTTAAAAGAGCCCAGAGTTTTAGAAGGCAAGAACATGAATGTGGGGAAAGTACAGAACAGGTGCGTGAAAGACAAATGTTTGAGGACATTACATGAGACTTACTATCAGTTATTAGCCATCAGCATTTTTTCTGGCTAAAACCAGTGTAGTCTCACTGCATTTTTTCTTAGCCAGGTGCTGAGGAGGGATCAATAGAGCAGAAAACAGGGGATTTCCTATGCAAACTATGGTCTAATAGACACTTGTCTAATCAGGGAAATTGCAACAAATTGAAGTAAGGGAATGAGGAAGAGAATGAAACAACATAAGAGCTGAAATAAAACTGAAAGAGGAAGCAAAAGTAGCAGCAGCAAGAGGTTAACAGGAAATGCCTTGCCGAGAAAAAGGCAGGAACAAGAGTCAAAGCAAGTCAGAATTTAAGATTTTTAAAGGAATTTATTGACAGACAAAATTTAATCAGAGAATAAGGGGCCCTCCTCCAGTATTGCCAGTGCAGCAATGAAGAAGCACAAGGCAGTTCCTGAGCACAAACCTCCCTTCTCCCACAGCTGCCTCCCCTGATTGCAAACAGCCTCACACTTACCTTCATCCGCTAAGCAAGGGAAAGAGAAGAATAAAACCACGAGTGCCACAATAAAGGTCAAAGTCTCACATAGCCCAACAAGCCCCAGAGCTCAGTCCACATGAGTCAGAGCTGCCAGTCTCAGCAGATGAAAAACAAGCAATTTTGTAGCTGGGTGAAAGCAGACACAGCCAGCTCAGGGGAGCAAACCTGGTAGGCAGCATTCCAGCATCAGCGACTGTTCCACCACAGATATGTGTCTTAGCTGGCAAGGAAGCAGAAGCCACAAGCTTGCTTCAGGCTCTGAGCTCAGGAAGCTTCACCTGTGCCCTCCATACTTCCCCCCAGTGTGCAAGAGTTGACATTAATCTAATTTAAAACTTGACACAGCCTTGTGAGAGTTGAGGTTTCTGGAACTGTCTTGGCCCTGCTGCAAGGCAGACATCAACCCTGGCTGGGCAAACAAAGCTGGGTCTGGAGAGAGAACATATTTTCCACCCCCAAAATCTGTGTATTTCTTTCTCAAAAAAGGCTGAACTGGCATCTCGATAGCAAGAGAGGGTAAACACATAAGAAAGGATAACCCTAGGAAGCCATGGTTTGATTAGGTATCAGGGTCCAGTTCATTTAGCAGCCAAAAGAAACTCCATCTACAGTCTGTTTAACAGATTGCTAGCCTTCATCAGAGATCATCACTACTTAAATCCTCCAGGATTTGTTACCAGACTTCTGCTGCTTCTCCTCACAGGCCACAGCAAATAATTTACGTGAATGCAATTTCACACTATTAAGCCTGTTACAAAATTGATAGCAACCCATTAGCTTCCCACATACAGACAAATTCTTCTATTCTCCCTAAATAAGCATATTGCATCAATCCTGTTTCAGTCTTCTCCTTCCCATAAGGATAGGATTTAGTGATGGAAACCCAGTACATCACCCACTTTAAAAAGCATCAGACAAATCTGAGGTCTCCTTTGGTGAACTCAAGGCAAATTCCCTGTCACTTCCTTACTGCTAGAACACAGAGTCAAGAAATTGCAGTGAGAGCCAAAAAAACTTCAGCTCCTGGCCACCTCCTTTTATTCACTTTCCTAACTGCGCTGGCTTCATTAGGCTTTCAGGTGTATAGGGCCTGTGCTGAGGGAATTGCACTGAGCCCTTAAACACACCTGTTAAAAGTTCTGTCTCCTTGTCCCAAAACTGACATGATTTAAGTCCTTACTAGCTGGTCTACTCTTTCCATTTTGCAAAGCTGAAGAGATGTGTTAGCTCTGTTTCTATTCTGCGTGTGTGCCCCACTGCCTAGCTGCTAAACCTCTCTGCATCTTAAGCTCATACTTGTTTGATTAATTTCAAATAGAAATCAGTTTTCAACAGAATTAACAATTTCATTAAAATATATTTGTAGTTACTTTCAAAGCACATAATTCTTTCTTGAGTGTCCATTAAAGCTCTGGCAAGAAAAGAGTTTCTAAAGCCTACTTTATTGAGGAAAACCGAAAGAGCTAAGATATGCATTCTGATGGCTGTATTGGGTTTCTGTAGCAATGTTTTGGTAGCAGGGAGGGGACTGCATGGGGGGGCTTCTGTGAGAAGCTGCTAGAAGGGTTCATGTTGCAGAAGCTCGTGCAGGACCATCTTCCGTGGAAGAGTCCACAGGCTGCAGCAGTGGCTCCACTAAATGGAAATCCTGCCTGGCCAATTTGGTGGCCTTCTGTGATGGGGCTACAGAACTGATGGACAGGGGTAGAGCAGTTGATGTCATCTACCTGGACTTTTGCAAAGCGTTTGACACTGTCCCGTACGACATCCTTGTCTCTAAATTGGAGAGACATCAATTTGATAGGTGGACCACTCAATGGATAAAGAACTGTTTGGATGGTGGCACACAAACAGCTGTGGTAAATGGCTCAGTGTCCAGCTGGAGGCCAGTAATGAGTGGTGTCCCTCAGAGATCAGTGTTGGGACCGGTCTTATTCAACATCTTTCTTGGTGACATGGACAGTGGGATTGAGTGCGCTCTCAGCAAGTTTGCCGATGACACCAAGCTGGATGATTTGGTTGATACTTTGGAGGGAAGGAATGCCATCCAGAGGGACCTTGACACACTTGTGAGGTGGGCAGATGCCAACCTGATGAAGTTTAAC